>JAJOOS010006729.1:0-62336 GCA_029582725.1 Solanum chiquidenum
ATATATATATATATATATATATATATATATATATATATATATATAAATGCAGAGATTTTGGATTTGATCCACTTGGTTTTGGAGAAGTACCTGAAAATTTGGAAAGATACAAAGAATCTGAACTTATTCATTGCAGATGGGCTATGCTTGCTGTTGTAAGCTTCTTTTTCTATACTATAAAGCTTAGTCTTTATACATATATACACGTTATATCTTGAACATTCTTAACGAAATTCCTTGTTTACAATTTTCGCAGCCCGGAATCCTAGTGCCAGAGGCATTGGGCTTAGGTAATTGGGTCAAGGCCCAAGAATGGGCAGCCATTCCTGGAGGACAAGCTACATATTTGGGCCAGCCTGTTCCATGGGGAACACTTCCTACTATTTTGGTTATTGAATTTCTAGCCATCGCCTTTGTAGAGCATCAAAGGAGTATGGAAAAGGATTCAGAAAAGAAGAAGTACCCTGGTGGGGCTTTTGACCCATTGGGTTACTCTAAAGACCCTGCTAAATTTGAAGAACTCAAAGTCAAGGAAATCAAGAATGGTTAGAATATTAACTCACTCCTCTTGACGGATTTTAAGTTATATGCTGACAATATCAATCTCACTTTTTATGAATGATTATCTGTGGTTAGGTCGTCTTGCATTGTTGGCATTTGTGGGATTTTGTGTACAACAATCAGCATATCCAGGAACAGGACCATTGGAGAACTTGGCAACTCACTTGGCTGACCCATGGCACAACAACATTGGGGATGTTGTTATCCCTAAAGGCATTTTCCCTAATTGAATTGTACCATCATATATATTAGCCAAAAACACCTTGTAAAACTCTCCCATGTACTAATAGATTTCTAATGGAATGGACTTTTTGTGTATCCTTAGTCTAGTAGTTGTTGTTTGGTAAAGAGGTCCAAATATTGCTGTAGGTGTTGCGTGGCGCTATGAATCCTGGCTCCGACACTAAGAGGAACATCTAGTTATTGTTAAATACTTGGAATTTTTTTTGATATTCAAACCGAAATCATAAAAAGAAAACCACTTTGGTATATTTTGGCACATGAAACACACTCAAATATTATTGGTACTTCACAAGTATACAAACGCTCACCAAACAAGAATAATGCTCATCCTCAGACTTCTCTCTCTAAGGCTGAACTTTGCCCATGGACTACAACAAATGCAAAGAATAGATGCAGGCACATCCTGCATTAGGTTAATCAATACAGCATTATAGATGCCAAGCATCAGCTAACTACACTAGCTGGAGAAAGGAAACCGGCATGCAAAGGAACCTTGTTCGAAGCAACCATCTCATTGCAGTGTCCCCCTCTAGCTCCATCAACGACTAGATGGATGTGTCCTGGAGTAGATCTTTCCGTAGGAACCAGTTCCCTAGCTGCAACTGTTTTGAGCCGAAGTCGTTCTGCCCTTGAGCCTATCACTTGCCCCAGAACAGATGCTCCAATGGTAAACGCCATAGCCGCTTTAGGCATCAAAATGGACTTCCTCAGAATGGCTATGAATGGCACAGCTGCATGTACAGCTGCAAACCAAGATGGTGAAAATTTTTCAGTGTGTTCTCTCCATACGCCTAAAGGAATATTTGCTGCCATTCCCAAAACACCAATCACTAATACTTTTGCAGGCAAAGGTTGTGGTCGCAAGTTTTTCGCAAAGGCAGTCCGTGATAGAGCAGCTCGGGCAGCTACTATAGCAGGGGGGCACTTGAGTTTCACACCAGGAGGGGGCTGAAAAACCTTTGCTACAAGAGGAAGGACAGTACTTACAGCACGGTACGACTTCGCAATAGGACAATTCCCATTCTGCAACCACTCATTGCTTAGTGCTTCATGTTCTGAATCTCCTCCCTGATAGATCCAAAATGATGGTTAGCAAGAACAATATGACTTGAGTTTTGGTTATTCTATCAATAATGAAAAGTTTCTCAAGTCCACCAACAATCATATTTCAAGAGTTATACGAAAATTAACAATTTTGACATATTGCTATCAAGAAGTCAAATAAAGTGTTTCACTGGACCATGAACATTTGACAAAGTCATATTTCAGAAGTTACAATGAAATTCAACCGTTTTGACATATTGAGAAATTTGGGAGATACAAAACAGAAAGGAAATGGCTCAAACCTGTCTTTTGGATGACTCAGACTTCTTCTTTTGATTCTTCCACTTCTCAGAGAATGAATCAAAACCAAATGGTCCTCCAAATCCAAAAGATGAGAGACTTATGGTAGCTGCCTTTGCCACCAAAGGGTTGAAATGACGAGCTGCAGGTTCAGGATCTGGTTTCTCATTCGTAAAGGACAGTCTCCCAGAAAGTGGGACAGCACCATTCTGGCCATGGAAAAGCCTGAATGCCATGTCAAAGTTAGGACCATCCTCGAAGATAGGACCTTTTCCTCCACGTACCTGATTCAGGTGCAGCAGCTATCATGAGAAAGACTTCACATCAATTTAGAATGACAGGGACATGGTCACCCCACCAATGTGGCAGACAAAAATGAGAGGCCTTAGCAGGATTGATTCAGCAACATGCAAACTATTTTACAAAGATGCAAAGAAAAGTTCTTCTGCAAATAAGTGATCAATTAACAACTTACTGGAATGGGAAAACCAATGGGGCTTGAGAAGGAAAAATTAGTTGGCTCATTGATATTCGTCAAAAATGGGCACCTAGCAATGTCTTGCTGGAAACCTGAAGATTCATCACTTGTATTCCTAGAGAAAAAATCCATTTTACTGGAAGAAGGATGACCAAGACAAAAATCAAAATAAATTGAGCAACAGAATCTTCAAGAGACAATTAACAAAGCAAGCATGAGGACAAGGAATCACAATCCAACCACTTTTTGATAATATCAACATTAAGGAAGTTCAGAAAAGAGTCCAGCCGTTGATATATATATATATATATATATATATCTTGAAACCGGAATACTATATATAAGGTTCGCGTTCATGTATACAATTCTTATAAACAGGAGTTTTGACCTAGTAGTCTTAAATCTCAATAAACTTTGACGTTTTCATCAGCAAGTCTTTTAACCAAAATATTCAAAAAGAAGCTCAACCATTTGTTAAGCCAACCTAATACTTCCAAAGAATGAATACAGATCAAATATCAGCTCAAACACAAAAATCCATTTGCAATATAACAACACCAATAACTACTATGACCTAATCTTAAACTAATTGGGGCCAGCTGTATGAATCCTCCATATCCCTTTTGCTCCATTTGGACCCCTTTTCATTTCCAATATCAAAGATTTATTTTTTAAGTAAAACCCATTAATAAAAAGCAATAAGAATCAATACCCAGTTCCCAAATTCGACCAACAACTTAAATCAAACAAAACACTGTAATCACCCAAACAAAATAGCTAAACAGTAACTATAGCCAAAAAAGGAGAAAAACAAACAATTCTCAGATTGAAGTACAACACTCTGTATGCAATTCATACATCAATACAGATCAAATTTCAGCTCAAACACAAAAACCCATATCCAATATAACAAAACAATAACTACAAAAATAAACTCCAAACTCATTGAAGTTAGCTATACCCAATTAGACCCTTTTCATTCCAATATCAAAGATTCAACTTTTAAGAAAAACCCATTACTAAAAAACACTAAAAATCAATACCCTTTCAGCTCAACAACAATAACTCATTTCGAATATAACAAAACAATAACTACAAAAATAAACTCCAAACTCATTGAAGTTAGCTATACCCAATTGGACCCTTTTCATTCCAACATCAAAGATTCATCTTTTAAGCAAAACCCATTAATATAAAACACTAATAATCAATACCCAATTCTCAAATTCAACCAACAACTTAAATCAAACATAAAAAAAACACTGAAACTACCAAACAATTAAATCTTGATACATTGAAAGTAAACAAAAAAAAGCGTACCTCAAGACAGAAAAAACTTGTATGAAAACTCAGAGGAAGAAATTTTGTGAATAAAGAGAGAAATGAGATGAAGAAAAGGATCAAAGAAGATGGAGTAGTTGATGCGTAGGTGAAGAGGAAGAGCAAAACGACGGCGTGTTGACCACACGCCAAATGAGAATATGTCTCTACGCGGGCTTTTTTTGACTAATTAAAGAATAACTAACCAATTACTCCTACTTTTGTTGAATTTTTTTTAAAAAAATAAGTGGGGTCAAATAATAATAATAATAATAGTAAGAGAATAATTGTATGGTTATTTTTGGTTGTCCTTAAAGTAATAAAAATGTTTAATAATTAAATTTCAGGTAGTATATTATTATATAGTTTAACGCTAAATTTTGATGATCTACTTATTAGAGAATGATATGATTATATCTTAAAAAGTCAAAAAGAGTCCTTTAATGCTTTAGAATTTAAGTTGTATGGAACTTTTTTTCATAATTATTTGTTGAGAAGTAAATATAATAGTTGACTTTTTCTATATTGTTTTAAATGAAATAGGCATTAATATTTCATGGCTAATTTCTTGTATTGACAATTCTAGAGGGGAAATAGTCCATAATCTCTAACTCATACTCCATAGAGGAAAATTGAAATTGAACTAGTTTAATTAGTTGATTTTGAATATTAAATGATTAAACTCCAAACTAATAGTAATAAATAAAAATTGATATTCCTCAAAATATGGGGAGTGAAATACAATAATAACACATATGGGAAAATCTTACCAGTGAAGTCTGGAAGGACAATATTACGTAATTCTACTTCCTAACTCGTGAAGGTGGAGAGATTGTTTTTGATAGACCTCAATTCAAGTAAAACATATCAACATCAAGTTCGAGAATAGTAGCAACAACAAATAATAGAAGTTTTTTTTGGGGGTATCAAGTTCCTTGCCAACTGCCACCTATGTTGGCCGGCGGCCGCTCAACTGTTCGAGCGCAATGTAGTGGTGTTGGTTCCAATTCGACAAAGGTAGAATGCCTAACTTGAAACTATGTACCGTAGTTTGAACAATCATAACTGATCACCCTCTCTTCATTTCATTAATTCATTGACGGATTTTCACGACGTAAGCCTGATGGTATACTTAGTGTAAGCGAGCTCTAGGGGAAGAAGAATGTTACGTAGTCGTATCCTTATCTTGTGAAGATAAAAATAGCATTTTCAACAGATCTCAACTCAAGAAAAACATCTTAACATTAAGTATAAAAATCCCTACCTTGTGAAAATGGAGAGGTTGTATTCGATGGACCTCAATTCAAGTAAAACATGACAACATCAAATATAAGAATAGTAGCATGCAACAATAAATAATAACTTGATAGACCTCAATTCAAGTAAAACATGACAATATCAAATATAAAAATAATAGCAACAACAAATAATAACCTCTCGAGACCGAGAGTGAAAATGAGAAAAGAATAAGGGGGCATCCCGCATAGTAACCTCTCGGGAACATGACAACATTAAATATTAGAATAGTAACAACAACAAATAATAGATTCAAGTAAAATATGACAATATCAAATATAAATATAGTAGAAACAACAAATAATAACCTCTCAAGACCGAAAATGAAAATGAGAAAAAGAATAAGGGGGGATTCCAAATAGTAGCAACAACAAATAATAACCTCTCGGGACCGAAAAATGAGAAAAAGAATAAAGGGGCATTCCGAGAATTGAACTCGGGACCTCTCGCACCCTAAGCGAGAATCATACCACTAGACCAAATGCCCAATTCGTTTCTCCGTTCACAAATAGCGTTTCAGATAACTCAGTAGCCAATCTAACGAAGAAAACCCCAAAACCCTAGTGAAAAGCAGAGAGATCCCAGTTGTGGGGTTTTTGCATCAGAAATTTGTCAATGGCAAGAAGAACCCTTTTTCACTTGATTCGATCTCAAGCAAATCTTCTAAAATCCACCAATTTTCATTCAGGTTCGTGTTTAATTTAATCAAGCAGTTTCATTTCTGTATAATTTGCTGCTTCTGTTTCAATTTTCTGTTGTATCTGTATGTATAGTTGTTGGTTTTGAAAGAAAATGAAAGAAAGTAACACCCTTTTGTTAATCTTGTTAAAAAGCTGTATAATTTCATTCTATTGTTTTTTCTCAAATGGAAACAAGGTCCAATGTCCCTTCAGCTGGTGGTGGGTGTTATATGTTACCTGTAGTGAGGAATCCAGTGTTTGAAGTATATGTGTTTGATTAGATAGGAGATGACATGACATGAAATGTTTTCAACTTATTGATGACACAACATTAGATAGGAGAGTATGGAGGTCACGGATTAGTATAGAAGGTTAGAGTTAGTTGAGCAATGTCTCGTTTTTGTAGTTTGGGGCTCAATACTGATTTCTCCTTGCATAGCGGTACTCTGGTAGACTGGTAGTATAAGTAATATTCTCAAAGTTTCTATTTTTCAAACTGCCTTGTTATCCGTTGCTTGAGTTGAGGATCTTGTTGTTGTTGAGTTTCTTCAATGACATCAAGTCAATACTACAATAGCAATGGTGTTCACAGTTAACTATTTATAGATATTTAATGGACTTCTCAGGGTTTAAGCAAAAACTATTTGATTCCATGAACCCACCTGTTGTACTCTAGATCCTCCTCTGTACGTTGAAGATTAGTGGTATGATGGTACTCTGAACACATTGACTTAAAATATTGGATTTTCCTATCAATGGGAAATTGGAATAGCATAATTGTTATTTAGTGTCAGCTTTTGATCACCTGAGTTGGGAGAAAAAGCGGATTGCTTAATGTGGCAAGTAAGCAGGAGAAAATTGTGTGCATGTGTTGAAAATGTCTTTCAGGGGTTATAACTCTTACGGGTTGTTTGGTAGAGTGTATAAAAATAATACCCAATAGAGTGTATTAGTAATGCAAGCATTAGTAATGCATGTATTAATTATACTTGTATTAGTTATGCATAGATTATTTCTTATGCATTGTTTGGTTTGGTGTATGAAAAATAGTATGCGTTGTATAAAAAAAATTATTTACAAAAGTATCCTTCACAATTATGGTGGAAAAGATGTAAAAGTACTTTTGAGGGGTAATTGGGTCTTTAACCATATTAATGCATGTATTAAATCCTTTGCATTACTAATACCTAGAAATCCATGGTATTAGTAATACACTCCTCAATACACAATAGAGTGTATAACTAATGCAAGTATCAGTTATACATAGCATGAAAAATGCACCAAACAAGGGATTACTAATACATGTAATTAATGCATGCATTATTTTTACTAATACACTCTACCAAACGACCCCTAAGGTTTTGGGAGAGAGTTTGCAACGGTCACCATCTTCATGTTAGACACATTTTTTAATACTGATCCACCGAGTGAGGCTACCAGTATCCCGTTATCTTTTTGGTCCCTCGATCCTCCCTGTTATAATGTGTTGATCATGAATCTAGTTTCTGCTTTACTAGATGTTAGAGTCCTTTACTTCCATAAATTTTTCATTTGGGAATTGACAAATGAATGAGTATTACTTTACGCTGTTATTCATATTTGACCTTAAAACTTTTCAAGTTGAAACACATTTGCTGACAAGGAAAACATAATTCTTTGTTGTTAAAACTTTAAAGGAATGGAATTTCTGGTTTACCAAAGTTCATTGTTGTAGATTCTTTTTCTTATAACTTTCTTTTTCAGTTGCTAAGTAAAATTTTCTGCTTTCAGGTTGTCAAATGCTGTACTGTTGCCTTTTTCTTTTGATGAAATTGCTTATTTTGGCCTTCCTCAGCCTTTTCTGTCATTCCTGGATGAAATCCGTTTACATTAGAATGTCAAATTTTAGCCAATAATAGGCAAATCTTCAGATCAAATCATTGACGGCTTATTTTAGCTGCAATATATCCCATCCATTTTGTAGGGAACAATCTTGTATTTAATGAAGTAGGAATTGAACAAAGTTTGGTATAACTATTTATCAGGAGAAATGTTGAACATTCACGTGTTTATGGTGGTAAAATCGTATTTCAACTCTAGTAAATACTTGAAAGAAATCACGATATATTGGAAGAACTTTTTTGCTGTACCGCTTCTACAATCTGCATCTGGTTTGTTTACTCAAGTTTATTTTATGAGTTGTTCCTGATGATTGTGCTCAAGCTCTCTGCTCGTTATTCCCCAATACCTTTTCAGGTGGTCATCTGGCTAGTTATGGAACTAGGTCACTTGTCAGTGGTACCAAAACTGACCCTAGTCGTGTGACACATCTAGCTGCTATTCGTAAAAGGTGGCTATCACAGTCTGCAACAGCACAAGACGACAACAAGATCAGCATAGGGCCTCACAAAGGAGGAGAAGGAGGAAATGATGAAAAGGATGGTGGCGTTGTCTACTATGGTCCTATCTCAAACACGATAAAAAATGTGAAGCTTCTGTCCCTTTCAACCTGCTGCCTCTCTGTGTCTTTAGGCCCTGTCGTAACCTTCATGACATCTACTGATTCGAATGTGATACTCAAGGGAGCAGTTGCATCTACTGTTATATTCTTCAGTGCTTCTACTACCGCTGCGCTTCACTGGTTTGTGAGTCCTTATATTCACAAACTGAGATGGAAGCCAGGTTCAGATTCTTTTGAAGTGGAGATGATGTCTTGGCTGGCAACTTTTCTGCCAAAGACAATTAAGTTTGCAGATATCAAGCATCCTGACACCAATAGACCTTACGTAACATTTGAGGCTAACGGAAACTTCTATTTTGTTGATGCCGAGCATTGTCCCAACAAGGCGCTATTGGCAAAACTTACCCCACAGAAACCTACTCATGAGTCAGCTTTCAAGAACTTGTGATGCAACTTTTTATCTGGAATAATTTGAGATTTTAAGGTTTTGTAATTGCATTACTCACTAGAAGTTCCAATACTTGAGTCTTGGATATATAAGCCTCAGTTGGTTGTCAATTTTTCAATTATTATAACATTGATTGTCATCTTTTTTTTTTGAAGAAAATAATAGTAATGTCTAGACCAGCTTGGCAGGTCATTTCTTCCATCTGCATAAGTTTTGGTGGTACAGTAACCTTGATATTTGTGTTGGCGGAAGGTGATAGGTATCCGACAAAATAGTGAAGGTCATGTGCACAAGTTGGTCTTCCATTTGTCTAAACGTTAGGGTTGGATGAACCCTACAACGCTGGTGGGAGGTAATATGTATTCAGTAGGACAATCAATTATGATGACGAGAGGTAGTAGGCATCTAAATGAATGATTAATATGCGTCCAAATTGATTCTGACACCACCATCCTATATATGCCTTGGCGTCTACCATTTTTTATATTATTATAATAGTGTTGTTCGATTCTGACACCACCATCCTATATATGCCTTGGCGTCTACCATTTTTTATATTATTATAATAGTGTTGTTCGAGCCAATTTATATGTGCCTCCACTGGCCTAACATATTCTTTTAATGTCATTGTGGTTTCCTTTTGCTGAAATAAATGAAGAATATGGTCCATATTACATGGACCTAGATGGTTAATTAGCCAGATCCTTTTGTTTCAAAACTTAGTGTCAAGTAATCTGGTCATGAATGCTCAAGAGATTTGTAGTGTTGGTAGATAACTTGTGCAAACTCTATTATTGAGTAGTTGGTGGCTGGTTTTTTCATGCACTAAATGCAAATTGATCTTAGTGGACAAGAAACTTTTAATGGCATTTTGGTCAAACATGCCGAGACATATAGAATTAAAAAATGTACAATCACTAAAATTGGATAATTGGGAGGGGGGGGGGGGGGAATACTACCACGAATTTAGGAAAAAAAGTATGAAGGGAGTGAAAAAGAATTGGTGATATCTCTCCATTTGCCTAAGTTTTGGTGGTAGAGGAACCTATTACAGTAGTAGGAGGTATCCAACGGAATATTCAATTGTGTTAGTGGAAGCCACTAATGTTTAGAGAACTATTCAAAGTCGCGAATTTCTTCTAGTTCACTACTATTTTTTCTATAACTCATGACTCATCTTGAACTCGCAAAAACCACAAGTTGATTGCGTGATCACCATTCTAAAAAATACTTATGTTTAGAAAGTTCAATTCTTACCAAATTTGATGTATATTCTACATGATGAATATATGTTTTCAACATATTCTAAATAAAAAATATTTGCAGTTGAATTTATTGTTTTACTGATTGATCGAGAAAAAGACAAATGATATTTGAAAAAATGCACACTTTTGAATTGAGTAGATTGGAAGGGGCAAAGGAACACTTTAAAAATTATGCTGGCTCTTCGATAATTTTTTTAATTTAGATAGGTTATATTTTTAGAAAACCAAGTAAATATTGAAAAAAATGTATAAAAACTATATATTCCTATTCAAAAGTTGGTGAATATGCTGTTGCCACGTAGGACATTGACAATTAGGAAAAGTCAACTTAGACCATTTTTAATTGATACACATCATATGTTGGTTTTTGATACTACACATGTGGAACATATGGTCAACTTTTGGCCCTTCAACATCCACCCACCCACCCCAATAAAGACTAAACATAGAATTTAAATTTTATACAAGATAGTAATCATATAAAAATGTTACACTATCATATTACTTAAAATTTAACTATATGTAATTTACCTACAATAAGTATGAATTGATATAAATATATTGATGTAAGTTTAATTGGTAAAGATTGTCATTCTGTTCAACTGTTTTGAATTTTATGATTCGTTTCATTCGTCTATAATTCAAAAGACATTTTGATATTGATAGGTATATATCTATGTGGACGAAAAGTGGTAAATGTTACTAATGATAAATCAAAATACATATAAATTGTCATGAATTTCACGATATTAGAGAAGAAACAGTTAAACTAAGACATCCTCTGTCATAGCAAAGTATTTAACGATTTTTTGGAGTTATTCTTAATTAGAGGTTTCAAGTTTTATTCCTTCAGGATATGGAGTTGCCTTTGTTAGAGAGTGTTTTATCTTTCTATGTGAAATTTCTCAACGCAAATTCAAATTTTATCGGACCTCAATATAAATATCAGACATCGAATGAAAAATGAAAAAAGAAATAACTTACAAAGTTATCGAGATATAAGGCTCATTTGGTGTGAAGGATAAGGGATATCTAATCTCGAAATTATTTTTAGGACTAGTTTATTTCATGTTTGGTTGAGATAAAATCACCGAGTAACTTATTCTGAGATTAATTATCCTGAGATTATAGTATTATTTTTATCCCACATTAAAACTGAATAACAATCTCAAAATAATTAATCTCGAAATTGATAACTTGTTGCCCAACCAAACATCCCATAAAGTATAAATTTATCCTTATGTGAAACCTTATTGTGTGGATGCATCCAGAGAATTATTTCTTCCAACGGATGAATGTAAACAAAAAGCACTATGCTTAAAAGGCTTCAAAAATTCACAAAATCTATTCTTCTTTTCTCTCTCTACAAGTGAAACTTTCTCTCTCTATAAAATCATTACATACACTCAACACTATATATATATATATATATATATATATATATTTTATATATATTTATACAAAAACCCTAGCAGCCCTGCGATCCTCCTCCGTCGACGATGCCGACGACGAGTGTAATCGGAGCTCCGATTCATCTCATTGATATCCGCTGATTCCTACTTTTTCCATTTCATTCCTTTGATCCTTGTTCCTGGCTGTTGTTGTGTTGAATTTGAACTTGTTTGTTGAAAGCTTCTGGAAATGTATAAGAACCAGTTACAGGAACTGGCACAAAGGAGTTGCTTCAACTTGCCGTCGTATACTTGTATAAGGGAAGGTCCGGATCATGCGCCTAGGTTTAAGGCTACGGTTAATTTCAATGGCGAGGTCTTTGAGAGTCCAAATTACTGCTCTACACTTCGACAGGCTGAACACTCTGCTGCTGAGGTTGCGTTGAATTCACTCTCTAATCGAGGTCCCTCCAACTCGCTCGCTGCTAGAATTCTGGTATTTTTTACCCTTGATTTTAGCGGGATTTTTAGTTTGCTCTCTTAATTATGCTTTTCCTTTTGAGATTGGCTTTCTGAAAATGAATGACGTCATTTGATCTTCTATGTTACAACTTTTAGCTTTAATGTATATGCATTTGTGGGATTGAGTATGTTGTTGTTGTTGTATATGCATTTGTGAATTTTCTAAGTTTCAGGGACCATTGGTTTTCTACACCCTTGGTGTGCTAAGTTACCCTGGGGTGGGTAGCTGGCACGCCGTACCCGGTGGATTAGTCATGACTCATGTGCACATAAACTAGCCCGGACACTTCCATTAGAGAAAAGTTAATAAATATTGGTCATTTATAATAAGATGATCTAAGAAGTGTAGTTGTGTGAGGTTGTGATATTATAAGTATTCTTTAGTTTCTTGATTAGTATTTACAATTTTTTCTTATATAGATATTTCCTTTTTTCTTCTTGTTTTTTCCTAGTTTGATTTACGGGAATTATCTGCCTATGTGAGCTTCGGAAAACATATTCAGTCCCAAATTTCTGTTGTAGGTTGATGGCCATTGTAGTTTAACGATGATGAATTTCTTGAACTTGTCATAGTTCAGGAGGGAAGCAGAGCTCCCTGTTATGTGACTTTTAGCTGCAAAAAGAATAGTGAGCAGTTTAGATAATACTGGCTTAAGTAGGGGTTGTCTGAAAACAATAACTAGTAATTTTAGGTATGTTTTCATGGAAGTTACAAATGTATGGAATGGTGATGTCTTGTGATTTCCTTTAGTAAGTGAAGTAGAGGGGTAGATGTTGTGGCATTTCTGGAGTCATCATCTTAATATATCTGTTTGTCCTTACAAAAAAAAGAATATTGATTTGTTAGTAGTCCTCTTCTGACTGGTTTCCCTTGTTTTGAGGCATTAGAATTCTTAGTTTTTCGTACTGTGCAACATGAATAAACTTAAGCACCAGTATTTGGTAGGAACTTTTTGTACGGCCAACATAGAAACCATGTACCCAATAGTCTAGACTGAGTACTACATTACATTCACTAAATGACTGTTCAAAACCTTTAGGTCAGTCAAGCTACCATAGTAGTCTGAAGGTGGTGCTTCTGTTTGTTAGGGTTCTAATATAAGATGGCCAGATATGAGTCCAGAACTTCTGGAGGACATTGCCAACTTCTGATGGTCCTGTAGGTAGTTAGACTCAATATATAAAGTTGCATCATTTCTGTATCATGATAATCTTGTTGTCAAGTAAATTTAGTGCTAAAACAAATCTTAATTTTTCCGACCAATATCATAGATATTGTTGCAGTAAAAAATGATAGCACTGGTGCAAGTGAGCTTAACATTATCACAATAAATTGTGGCCTCCATTGATTTTATGTAGTACCTAATTGTTTTAAATTAATATATGGTACTTAAACTTAGATGTGAAAGAATAAGCCTTTGTGGTTGCTTCTGAATGGTATTTTGGTTTCTAATTTCTGTATGCCCATGATTTTGTAGGATGAGACAGGCGTATATAAGAATCTCTTACAGGAAGTTTCACAAAGAGTAGGAGCATCATTGCCAGCATATACTACTTTTAGATCTGGTCTAGGACATCTTCCTGTCTTTACCTGCACAGTAGAGTTGGCGGGTGTTACATTTACTGGTGAGTCAGCAAAGAATAAGAAGCAAGCTGAAAAGAATGCAGCTATGGCAGCTTGGTCGTCTCTGAAATTATGTAAGTGATTCCAATGTTTATGAACCAGTTGATATTTACTGCATGAGTTATTTGGAAACTTCATTTCTCTGTGAAGAAGTTATCGTAAAGCTGCGTCATGTGTGTGTTGGCGAGGCTTATAGAATTGTTATAAATGCCAAATCATGAATTGAAGAGCCTAGCTGGATCCTTCATGTAAAGATCCAAATTTACTGGATTCTGGTTTTTGTCTTCAGAATTTTTATTTGGATAAGGGTGGTTTTCATCTTCCGAAGTTGTCTTCGCCTGGTTCTCAAGAAGCCTCATTCTCCAGTTTTATCTTATGCTCTTAGCAACATATGGTCCTTTTATCTATCTAGTGATCTATATGCTAGTGTGTACGACAGCCATCTTATGGTATTATTTTCATCATTCAAACAGACAGTATTTTTATTTTAAATAGTTGATAATGTTAATGGCAATCACCATCCACCTGTTTGTCTCCCCTTAAGTCCAACTAAATACATCGACCCGACCTAACACCTGCCTGTTTGCCTTTTGTACACACTTGACTACATCACATTTATTGCGACATTCTTCCCTGCATTGCCAAACATTGAATGTCCTATTGGTTAGAAGTTTCAGTGATTCATGATGTCGTATTTTGCATCATGATGTGAAGATCACTGTTGATTTGAGCAATAATTTGCATGGACGGCAAAATGACTAATGAGTGATTACTGGAAAAATGATAAATCAAGTGTTGCTTGGACATTTCCCTATTAATTATCACTGTACATATGTGCCCTTTGCCTCCCCACCCTTTTTTCTTCCTCTCCCCCCGCTCTATCTTTTTGCATTGTTGCAAAGCAGCGCCACATTTGGTGGATAAGCTCCTTCTGGGGTGGGTGACAAATGTGGTTTTGAATGTTCAAACCTACACATGTATGCCTCTTGGTTTGGTCTAGCGAGACACACATACGTATTTGCCAATTCGTCTTTTTAGTCACCGAAAACATGACCCTTGGTAGTAGGGTATGGAGGTAGAGAATTAGGATAGAGGATAAGTATGTAGTCAGACATACTTCTTTTCCTGTTTCTATGCATTAGTATTATTCTTGTTTTTCATTTTTTATCGATTTCTATTTCTGTCATTTATTTAGCCTCAGTTATCTTATTATCTTGTTGTTGTTTCTGCTTGTTGCTATTGCCTTTTATGCCACACTGACTCCCTTCTGTTACAAGATGTGGAATTAGACAGGGGAATCTCTGTAAGAACTAGTCTCTTATATTTCACACATAGTAGATTGAGACACAAGCCTAGGGCTATTGGGAAAGAGTTAGATTGGTCACCCTAGATCGATCTCTACATAACGAGTTTCTAATGGTATATATATTCTTTGATTCCGTTCCCACCTATAAGATAGATATTACAACCTTGTGAGGTTGGCTGGGTTTCACATCTCAGTAATTCCCGATTCGATTGGTTCTGATATGAATAGATTGGTATATATTTCTAAAGAACAGTCTAAGAAAAGATATTAATATTCACTGTGCAGTCATACCCAACAACAACAAACCTTACCCCTACCTTCATGGGGGTAGAGGTGGTCTCCGATAGAACCTTGGCTCAAGAAAAGTGTTTTTCAAAACAGGTTTGAGAAACACAAGATAAGAAAAAAAGTTGTGTTGAAAATATTGAAGAAAAGAAAAATATTGACAGCAAAAATAGTAAAGATAACCAAAGTAAAAAAACAACAGTAGTAATACCATTGAAGGATTAGATAATGCTAGAATAATAATAGTACTGGTAAGGTGAAGAGGGAGCAAATAAGGTGCGCTAAACTAGAACCATGCTAATTACATGGCAATTGAACCATGCTATTCCCTACTCCATGGTATGACATCTTTTACTCATCCATTCTGCCCATCCAGATGCTGCGCCTTTTCTCATCGTCATCTTCTGCCTTTCGTTCCTCTTGGCTATTCACACGTGAAGATCGTCATATGTATGCTTGACTTCGGGTGCGTTGCTATAATACATAGAAGTACATTATGGGCATGTGGTGTGGTGACAAGTGTGGTTTGAGATGCTCAAACCTACACATGTATGCCTCTTGGTTTGGTCTGGTGACACACATACATGTATTTGCCCTTTTGTTTTGTCAATAATGCTGGACACATTGGTGTTATCATGTTTTTAGCTAGCTAAACTCAAGTATTATGATAATTGAGCTTGAGTTTCAGTTAAATATTAAATAAGCGTTAATAATTAATTAGTACAAGCAAATAAACCGGCTTGAGTTATCAAGCTCAATGATATATTATTTCTAGAAACTAGTATTTAGAAACTAAATAGTGGTTTAGAATCTTCTTGCGCCAATTCTTACAAGGATCATCATTGATTACAAAATATACAATATTTGAGAAAATATCTGTACTTCCATATATTCATGTGTGTGTGTGTGTGTGTTAGGATACATGCTCAAAGTTCTGCTCTATTATTAAAAAACGGGCTGAGCTAGAGCTTTACTTGATGAGCGAGTCAATTACCACTCTCTAGGGCAAGTGATACTATGCTGCAGCCTGAAATTCTTATTGAACAATGAAAAAGATAAAACCAGATTGGCTATTTCTTTTCTTCAGAGCTTAGTGACTCTTGTCCCGCCAACTCATTAGAAATTGATATGCTAGGAGGTCCTGTGATTTCCAACCTTCTTATAAAGAACTTGATGGAGAAGTATTTAAGTGCTAAGAGTGTGATTTTTGCCTGAATGTTTACAAATGTTTATATCACCAGTTTTGCTTGGTTTATCAATTTTTAGGAGAACTTCCACTGCTACAATCTAATGTTTGCTTGAATATTTGTGCTTGCAATCATAATATTTCAGTTTCTAATTTTCAATTAGATTGATATTCACCTACTGATCAGAAAACATTAGTAGATTGATGTTCACTTTGCATACTGATGATAAGCTTTAATTTGTACAATCAGCAATAACTAGGTGTACTATTCTGCATGACATTCTTTACTTTTTTTTCTATCAGTGGCACAGCAGTCTGAAAGTGCAAAACCAGACCGAAGAAGAAATGATGAGCAAGAGCATGTAACTGTTGCACGTGCACTACAAAGGTACATTTTGAAGGCAAGGGCGGCTAGAGTACCATTCCCAATTAAATTTCCGACACCTAATCCAAGACCATCAAGTGTACAGCAGCTTTCATCTACTACATCAAAACTTCTTCCCCTAATATGTCCAAGAACTGCTCCTCGCAGTAGACCGGTCAGTCCGTTATGTCTAAAACCTGCTTCTCAAAGTAAACCCATTGATAATACAGGAAGTGATGCATCATTGAGTCCAAGGACTGCTCAAACCATAAATAATATTTTAAAGGACAGCTTTGCTATGGATAGTCACAGGGTTCGACCAGAGAAGTTCCCTGCTGCTGGTGCAGCACCATATATTCCTGTCAGGCATTTTGGCCCACATCATCGGATGGCTCCTCCGGTGACCATACGGAATGCAATTCCTGTTTTCTCTGCACCACCACTTCCTCAATCATCTCAGCCTCCTAGGTTGATGAGGCCTCCAGGTCTGGGAGTGGCACCACCTGTCTGTATAAGACAGGCAGTGCCGGTTTATGCCGCACCCCCTGTTCGGGCAGAGGAACTTCCCACATTAGATAGGGTGATGAGGCATTCAGGTTTGGGGGTGGCGCCAGTTTATGCTGTACCCTCTGTTCCTAAAGCTCCTCCTCTTCTAGTTGACGAACCACTAGCTTCAAAGGCACCCGAAATTCAGGTACTTGACTTACCAACTTGTAAAGCAGTGCTAGGCAAGGCCGAATCGCCACATGACCATTCTGAGGAGAAATCATGTTCTGAAGTCCAACCGACTAAGAGAGAGGAGCCACTTGACTTTGAAGTTTCAAGGAGTGCGACACTGCCAGTGGAAGGAACCAAGGTTGCGGCCAAGGAGAAGCCACTTGACTTTGAAGTTTCAAGGAGTGCGACAATGCCAGTGGAAGGAACCAAGGTTGCAGCGAAGGAGAAGCCACTTGACTTTGAAGTTTCAAGGAGTGCGACAATGCCAGTTGAAGGAACCAAGGTTGCAGCCGAGGAGAAGCCACACGACTCTCTGGAAATTGAGAATTTGAAACAACTAAAGATATGATGTATTGTCGGGAATAGCATGTTACAAACTACAGAAACTTCAGTAAGCTTTTGTTCTCCCCTTGTGGGATTTAGTTTGCAAGCCTTTATGTAGTCTTAGATATATAAGTTCCTTGCACATTTTCATTTGGAATAGTTTTATTGAGATAGTTGTAGCGACATTATACTGCTGTTTTTGAGTTCCCTTGTAGTTCATTACCATTTTCCCTGCAACCCTAGAGTTTTGCCTCGTGTCGATGTGTTTGTTGCTTAATTGGAATCTGTTGCGGATGCATAAAGTAGAACCACAATGTGTCGTCTACAACAATCCCAACGAAGCAAATAAAGGTAAAAACTATATTGCATCTGCAACAGTTTCCAACGAAGCAACAAGCACATACACGAGATAAAACACTATCCGCCGCCTCCCCCCCTTTTTTTGGTTGACAATTGTGGCTATACAGTGTTCCTTTAGACATAAATAATGGCATGAATGCTTCGGCTATTGTTGGTAAACTAGTTTGGCCGAAATGTATATATGCCTAAACTTTCCCTTCCCTTTTCCCCGTGGTGTCCGGATTAGCTTATGCGCGACTAATTCCACGAGAAACTTATCACCTCCCACCAACAAGTACTAGATAGCTTTGTTCATCAAGGCTAAAACAAATATGAAACAATCACTTAGTATTTGTCTAGGTAGGGATTTGAACCCAAAATTTCATGATTTTCAACCCACTTCACTAGCCATTAGATCACATCCCTACTACCTATTAGCAATTGTGTGCTATAGCACGTCTTCTTTTTGACAATTGTAGTAATACATGTTTTTTTTCCTACTTTGTCAAGAGAGTACCTAATAAATAAAGAATCACATGTGTGCATGACACGAGATGAAACGCTAGTCACATTGCAACTACAATGGATTTCAACCAAGCAACAACCACATAAATATTTCATGAATTTTTGGAATATGACTAAGCAGATGGCTCTGTTTGATTCCAACTTTTGTGGTTCTATCTGTAATACCTAATATGGATTTCAACCAAGCAATGTATAAAATATGTGCCAAAGCTTTATGCTAAAATGTATAAAATTTGATGCATCTTCAAGATTGTCTCAACCAAAAAATTGGTGTGGATCCTGTTAACTTTTTTCGTGTGTATTAGCCCAGGGATCTGACATTCGGAGCAACCAAATTTTTTTCTCAAAAAACTTTATGAGGACCTCCGTATTAAATTGGGGAACCATCATGTATACTCACACCATTTTTTCACCCCCATTTCCGCATCTTCGGGCCCTTTTTTAGGAATCATGTAAATTCCTCTATTTTTCGTGTGTATTAGCCCATGGATTTGGCGCTCGGAGCACCCATTTTTTTTTTCCAAAAAACTTTATGAGTACCTCCGTATTGAGTTGAGGGACCATCACCTATATTCACACCATTTGTTTCACCCCATTTCCGCATATATAGTCCCTTTTTTAGAAATCACGCAAATTCCTTAGTTTTTCGTGTGTATTAGCCTATGGATTTGACGCCCGAAGCACCCCAATTGTTTTTCTCAAAAAAGTTTATGATGACCTCCGTATTGAGTTGGGGAACCATCACGTATACTGACACCATTTTTTTCACCCTTATTTCCACATCTACATGCCTTTTCTTAGGAATCGCGCAAATTCCTCAATCTTTCGTGTGTATTAACCCATCGATCTGGCGCCCGGAGAACCCAATTTCTTTTTTCCAAAAAACTTTATGAGGAGTATTGACATAGGGAACCATCACGTATACTCACACCATTTTTTTCATCCCCATTTTCGCATCTACAGACCTTTTTTCAGGAATTGCGCAAATTTCTAACTTTTTAGTGTGTATTAGCCCATTTATCAGGTGCCTAGAGCACCCAATTTTTTTCCTCAAAATACTTTATGAGGACCTGCATATTTAGTTGGGGAACCATCACGTATACTCACACCATTTTTTCACCCCCATTTTCGCATCTACAAGCCCTTTGTTAAGAATCGTGAAATTTCTCAATTTTTCGTGTGTATTAGCCCATAAATCTAACGCAGAGCACCCAATTTTTTTTCTCAAAAAACTTTATGCAGACCTCTGTATTGAGTTGGGGAACCATCAGGTATAATCACACCATTTTTTTCACCCACATTTCCACATCTACATGCCATTTTTTAAGAATTGCACAAATTCCTCAATTTTTCGTGTTATTAGCCCATGGATATGACGTTCGGAGCACTTAAATTTTTTTCTCAAAAAACTTTATGAGTACCTCCGTATTGACTTGGGAAACCATCACGTATACTCATATCATTTTTTTCACCCCATTTTCGCATCTACATGCCCTTTTTAAGGAATCGTGCAAATTCCTTAATTTTTTGTGTGTATTAGCTCATTGATCTGGCGCCCGGAGCACCCAATTGTTTTTCTCAAAAAATATTATGAGGACCTCCGTATTGAGTTGGGTAACCATCAAGTATAGTCACACAATTTTTATCACCCCTATTTCAGCATCTACAAACCCCTTTTTTGAAATCTTGCAAATTCCTCAATTTTTCGTGTGTATTAGCCGTTGGATCTAGCTCCCGGAGCACCCAATTTTTTTTCTCAAAAAATATTATGAGGACCTCCATATTGAGTTCGGGAACCATTAGGTATACTGACACAATTTTTTTCACACTCATTTCCGCATCTACAAGCCCTTTTTTATGAATCACGCAAATTTCTCAATTTTTTGTGTGTATAATGACCATGGATCTAGCGCCCGAAGCACCTAATTTTTTTTCTCAAAAAACTTTATGAGGACCTCCGTATTGAGTTGGGGAACCATCACGTATACTCACACCATTTTTTTCACCCCAATTTTCGCATCTACAGGGCCTTTTTTAGGAATCACGCAAATTCCTTAATTTTTCGTGTGAATTAACCCATGGATCTGGCGCCCGAAACACTCTAATTTTTTTTCCAAAAAACTTTATGAGGACCTGTGTATTGAGTTGTGGAACCATCACGTATACTCATATCATTTTTTTCAACCCCATTTCCGCATCTACTGACCTTTTTTTAGAAATCACACAAATTCGTCAATTTTTCATGTGTATTATCCCATGGATCTGGCGCCTAGAGCACCAAAATTTATTTTTTTCAAAAATATTTATGAGAACCTCTGTACTGAGTTGGGGAACCATCACGTATACTCACACAATTTTTTTACCCCCATTTCCGCATCTACATGTCTTTTTTTAGGAATTGCACAAATTCCTCAATTTTTCGTGTGTATTAGCCCATGAATTTGGCGCTCGGAGTACCCAAAATTATTTTCTCAAAAACCTTTATGAGGACCCATTGTATTGAGTTGGAAAACCATCACATATACTCGCACCATCTTTTTCATCCCCATTTGTGCATCTACAAGCATTTTTTCAGGAATCGCAAATTTCTCAATTTTTCGTGTGTATTAGTCCATGGATCTGGTTCCTGTAACACCTATTTTTTTCTCAAAAAATTTTATGAGGACCTCTGTATTGACTTAGGGAACCATCAAGTATACTCACACAATTTTTTTCGTTCCCATTTTCGCATCTACGGGCCCTTTTTAAGAAATCGCGCAATTTTCTCATTTTTTCCATGTGTATTAGCCCATGGATCTGGCGCGTGGAGCACCCAATTTTTTTTTCTCAAATTTTTTTATGAAGACCTCCATATTGAGTTGGGGAACCATCACGTATACTCATACCATTTTTTCACCCCTATTTCTGCATCTACATATCCATTTATAGAAATAGTGCAAATTTCTTTATTTTTCGTGTGTTAACATTAGCCCATGGATCTAGCGCACGGAGTACCCAAATTTTTTTCTTCAAAAAATTTTATGAGGACATCCGTATTGAGTTGAGGAGCCATTACCTATACTCATATAATTTTTTTCACATATATTTCTCAATCTACATGCCTTTTCTAATGAATCGCGCAAATTTCTTAATTTTTCGTGCGTATTAACCCATAGATTTGACTTTCGGAGCACACAAATTATTTTTCTCAAAAAAATTTATGAGGACTTCCGTATTGAGTTAGGGAGCCATCACGTATACTAACACTATTTTTTCACCCTTATTTCCGCTTCTACAAACCCTTTTTTAAAAATCGTGTAAATTTCACAATTTTTCATGTGTCATAGCCAATGGATCTAGCGCCCGGAGCATTTAAAACTTTTTTCTCAAAAAACTTTATGAGGACCTCAGTATTGAATTGGGGAACTATCACGTATACTCACATCATTTTTTTCACCCCCATTTCCGCATCTACAACCCTTTTTTAGGAATCACGTAAATTCCTACCTTTTTCGTGTGTATTAGCCCATTGATCTGGCGTGCATAACACCAAAAATAATTTCGCAAAAAACTTTATGAGGACCTGCATATTGATTTGGGGAACCATTACGTATATTCACACCATATTTTCACACCTATTTTCGCATCTACATGACCTTTTTAAGAAATCGCGCAAATTTCTCAATTTTTCGTATGTTTTAGCCCATTGATCTGGCGCCCGGGGCACTCAAAATTATTTTCTCAAAAAGATTTATTAGGACCTCCGTATTGAATTGGGGAACCATCACGTATACTCACACCATTTTTTTCACCCCCATTTCCGTATCTACATGCCCTTTTTTAGGAATAGCGCAAATTCTTCTATTTTTGGTATGTATTAGCCCATGGATCTTGCCTCCGGAGCATCTAAGTTTTTATTCTTAAAAACTTTATGAGGACCTTCGTATTGACTTGGGGGAACCATCACGTATACTCGCACTTTTTTTCCAGCCCCAATTTCTGCACCAACGGGCCCTTTTATATGAATCAAGCAAATTCCTTAGATTTTCGTGTCTATTAGCCCATTTATCTGGCACCTAGAGCACCCTAATTTTTTTTCTCAAAATTTTTTATGAGGACCTGCATATTGAGTTGGGGAACCATCACGTATACTCACACCATTTTTTCAACCCAATTTTCGCATCTACAGTCTCTTTTTTAAGAATCGTGAAATTCCTCAATTTTTCGTGTGTATTAGCCCATAAATCTAGCGCAGAGCACCCAATTTTTTTTCTCAAAAAACTTTATGAGGACCTCCATATTGAGTTGGGGAACCATCAGGTATAATCACACCATTCTTTTCACCCACATTTCCGCATTTACATGTCCTTTTTTAAGAATTGCACAAATTCCTCAATTTTTCGTGTTATTAGCCCATGGATATGACATCCAGAGCACTCAAATTTTTTTTCTCAAAAAACTTTATGACTAACTTCGTATTGACTTGGGAACCATCACGTATACTCACACCATTTTTTTCACCCCCATTTTCGCATCTACATGCCTTTTTTAAGGAATCGTGCAAATTTCTTAATTTTTTGTGTGTATTAGCTCATTGATCTAGCGCCCGGAGCACTCAAATTATTTATCTCAAAAAACTTTATGAGGACCTCCGTATTGAGTTGGGTAACTATCAAGTATAGTCACACAACTTTTATCACCCTTATTTTCACATCTACAGACTCCTTTTTTGAAATCTTGCAAATTCCTCAATTTTTCGTGTGTTACTATTAGCCCATGGACCTGGCTCCCGGAGCACCCAAATTTTTTTTCTCAAAAAATATTATGAGGACCTCTGTATTGAGTTGGGGAACCATTAGGTATACTCACACCATTTTTTTCACCCTCATTTCCGCATCTATAGGACCTTTTTAAATGAATCGTTTAAATTCTTCAATTTTTCGTATGTACAATGACCATAGATCTGGAGCCCAGAGCACCCAAAATTTTTTCTCAAAAAACTTTATGAGCACCTCCGTATTGAGTTGAGGAACCATCACGTATACTCACACCATTTTTTCACCCCCATTTCCGCATCTACAGGGCCTTTTTTAGGAATCACGCAAATTCCTTAATTTTTCGTGTGTACTAGCCCATGGATCTAACGCATTGACCATCCAAATTTTTTTCCCTTAAAAAACATTATGAGGACCTCCATATTGAGTTGGGTAACCATCACGTATACTGACACCATTTCTTTCACCCCTTTTGTCGCATCTACAACTCTTTTTTAAATTATCGCGCAAATTCCTCAATTTTTCGTGCGTATTAGCCCATGGATATGGCGCCCGAAGGACGTAATTTTTTTCGCAAAAAAGTTTATGAGGACCTCCGTATTGAATTGGGGAACCATCACGTATACTCACAGTATTTTTTCACCCCCATTTTCGCATGTACATGCCCTCTTTTAGGAATCACACAAATTTCTCAATTTTTCGTGTGTATTAGTCCATGGATTTGGAGCCCGGAGCACCAATTTTATTTTTTTGAAACTTTATGAGTACCTCCGTATTAAGTTGGGGAACCATTACGTATACTCACACCATTTTTTCACCCCCATTTCCGCGTCTACAGAGCCTATTATAGAAATCATGAAAATTCTTCAATTTTTTTTGTGTATTAGCCCATGGATCTAGCGCATTGAGCACCCAATTTTTTTCTCTTAAAAAATATTATGAGAACCTCCACATTGAGTTGGGGAACCAACACATATACTCACACTATTTCTTTCATCCCTATTTCCGTATCTACAGCCCATTTTTTAGTTATGGCGCAAATTCCTTAATTTTTCGTGCGAATTAGCCCATAGATCTGGCGTACGGAGTACCCAAATTTTTTTCTCAAAAAACTTTATAAGCACCTCCGTATTGACTTGGGGAATCATCACGTATATTCACACAATTTTTTTCACTCCCATTTTCGCATCTACTGGCTATTTTTTGGGAATCCCGCAAATTTCTAACTTTTTCGTGTGTATATGCCTATGGATTAGGCGCCCGAAGCACCCAATTTTTTTCTCCTCAAAAATATTTATGAGGACCTCTGTATTAAGCAGGGGAATCATCATGTATACTCACACCATTTTTTTATCCCATTTCCGCATCTACAGGTTCTTTATTAGGAATCGTGCGAGTTCATCTATTTTTCATGTATATTAGACCATGGATCAGGCTCTCAGAGTACCCAAATTTTTTTTCTCAAAAAACTTTATGAGTACCTCTGTATTAAGTTGCGGAACCATCACGTATACTCAAAGAATTTTTTTCACCCCATTTCCGCATCTAAAATCCCATTTTTAGGAATCGCGCAAATACCTTAATTTTTCGTGTGTATTAGCCCATGAATTTGGCTCCTGGAGCACCCAATTTTTTTTCCAAAAAAAACTTTATGAGGACCTCTGTATTGAGTTGGAGAACCATCACATATACTCAGACCATTTTTTTCACCCATATTTGTGCATCTACAAACCTTTTTCCAGGAATCGCGCAAATTCCTCGATTTTATGTGTGTATTAGCCCATGGATCTGGCGCCCGGAGCACCAAATTTTTTTCTTAGAAAACTTGATGTGGACCTTCATATTGAGTTGGGGAATCATCACGTATACTCACACCATTATTTTCACCCCATTTCCGCATCTGCAAACCTTTTTTTAGGAATCATGCGAATTCCTTTATATTTCGTACGTATTAGCCCATTGATCTCGCGCCTGACCACCCAATTTTTTTTTCTCAAAAAAACTTTATGAGGACCTTCGTATTGAGTTAGAGAACCATCCGTATACTTACACCATTTTTTCACCCTCATTTCTGCATGTACAGACCAGTTTTTAGGAATTGGGCAAATTTCTAAATTTTTCGTGTGTATTAGCACATGGACTTGACGCTCGGAGCACTCAAATTTTTTTCTCAAAAAATATTATGCGGACCTCTGTATTAAATTGGGGAACCATCACATACACTCACACCATTTTTTTCATCCTTATTTTTGCATCTACAAACCCTTTTTTAGGAATCGCGCTAATTCCATAATTTGTGTGTGTATTAGCCTATGGATCTGGTGCCCGGAGCAACCAATTTTTTTTTCTCAAAACACTTTATGAGGACCTCCGTATTGAGTTCGGGAACCATCACGTATACTCACACCATTTTTTTCACCCTTATTTCCGCATCTATATGTCCTTTCTTAGGAAACGCGCAAATTTCTCAAATTTTCGTGTATTAAGCCTATAGATCTTGCGCCCGGAGCATCCAATTTTTTTTCTAAGAAAACTTTATGAGGACCTCCGTATTGACTTGGGGATCCATCACGTATACTCATATTATTTTTTTCACCCCCATTTCTGCATCTACAAGCCCTTTTATAGGAATCGCAAATTTTCTCTATTTTTTGTGTGTATTTGCCCATTGATTTGGCGGTCGGAGCACCCGAAATTGTTTTCTCAAAATAATTTATGAGGACCTCCGTATTGAGTTGGGGAATCATTACGTATACTCACACCATTTATTTCACCCCCATTTCCACATGTACATGCCCTTTTTTAGGAATCACGCAAATTCCTCAATTTTTTGTGTGTATTAGTTCATGGATGTGGTGCCCGGAGCATTCAAAAGGTTTTCTCAAAAACTTTATTAGGACATCCGTATTGACTTAGGGAACAATCACGTTTACTAACACCATTTTTTTCACCCCTATATCCGCATATGAAGGTCCTTATTTATAAATCACACAAATTTCTCAATTTTTCATTTGTATTAGCCCATATAACTGGCGCCCGGAGCATCCAATTTTTTTTTTCAAAAAACTTTATGAGTACCTCCGTATTGAGTTGGGGAATCTTTACGTATATTCACACCATTTATTTCACCCCTATTTCCACATATGTAGGCCCTTTTTCAGAAATCACGCAAATTTCTCAATTTTTCGTGTGTATTATCCCACAGATCTGGTGCTCAGAGCACCCTAATTTTTTTCTCAAAAAACTTTATGAAGACCTACGTATTGAGTTGGGGAACCATCATGTATACTCATACCAATTTTTCACCCTTATTTCCGCATGTCCATGCCCTTTTTAGAAATCGCGCAAATTCCTCATTTTTTCATGTGTAATAGCCCATGCATGGATCTGGCGCTCGATTTTTTTTTTCTCAAAAAACTTTATGAGGCCCTCTGTTTTGAGTTAGGAAACCATCACATATACTCACACCATTTTTTCACCCCATTTTCGCATCTACATGCCTTTTTTAGGAATCGCGCAAATTTCTCAATTTTTTGTGTGTATTAGTCCATAGATCTGATGCCCGGAGCACCCAAATTTTTTTTCTCAAAAAACTTTAAGAGGACCTCCATATTGAGTTGGAAAACCATTACGTATATTCACACCATTTTTAACCCCCATTTATGCATCTACAGGCCCTTTTTTAAGAATCACGCAAATTTCTTAATTTTTCGTGTGTTTTAGCCCATTGATCTGGCGCTCCGAGCATCCAAATTTCTCTCAAAAAACTATATATGGACCTCCATATTGAGTTTAAGGAACCATCACGTATACTCACACCATTTTTTTCACCTCCATTTTCGAATTTTTAGGCCCTTTTTAGAAATCGCGCAAATTCCTCAATTTTTCTTGTGTATTAGGACATGGATCTGACGCCCGGAGTACCCAACAATTTTTTCTCATATAAATTTATATGGACCTCTGTATTGAATTTGGGAACCATCACGTATACTTACACGATTTTTTCACCCCCATTTCCGAATCTACAAACCTTTTATTAGGAATTATGCAAATTCCTCAATTTTTCTTGTGTATTAGCACATGGATCTAACACACGAAAAACCCAAAAAAAATTTCTTAAAAAATTTATGAGGACCTCCGTATTGAGTTGGTTTAACATCACGTGTACTCATACCATTTTTATCACCCCTATATCCGAATCTACATGCCCTTTTTTGGAATCTCGCAAATTCCTTAATTTTTTTGTGTGTATGTTCCTTTGATCTGGCTCCCGGAGCACCCTAAATTTTTTTCTCAAAAAACTTTATGAAGACCTCCGTATTGGGTTGGGGAACCATTAGGTATACTCACACTATTTTTTCACCCTATTTCCCAATCTACAGACCCATTTTTAGGAATCACGCAAATTCCTCAATTTTTTGTGTGTAATGCCCATTGGTCTGGCTCCCGGAACATTCAAAAAAAAATTCTCAAAAAAGAGGACCGCCGTATTGACTTGGGGAACCATCATGTACACTCACACTATTTTTGTCACCCATATTTCCGAATCAACAGGCCCTTTCTTAGTAATCGAGCAAAATCCTCAATTTTTCATATGTAATAGCCCATGGATCTGGTGTCCGGAGCATCCAAAATTTTTTGTTCTAAAAAAACTATATGAGGACCTCCGTATTGAGTTGGGGAATCATCACGTAGACTCACACCATTTTTTTCACCCCCATTTCTGCATCGACCAATCCTTTTTTTGGAATCGCGCAAATTCCTCTATTTTTCATGTGTATTATCCCATTGATCTGGCGCCCGGAGCACCCGATTATTTTTTTCTCAAAACATTTTATGAGGACCTCCGTATTTACTTGGGGAACCATCATGTATACTCACATTATTTTTTTCAATCCTATTTCCACATTTTCAGGCCCTTTCTTAGGAATTGGCAAATTCCTCAATTTTTTGTGTGTAATAACCCATGGATCTGGCACCCCGAGCACCTAATTTTTTTTTAAAACAAACATTATGAGGACGCCGTATTGACTTAGGGAACCATGACCTATACTCACGCCATTTTTTTCTCCCCATTCCGCAACTACAAGTCCTTTTTTAGGAATCACGCAAATTTCTAACTTTTTTATGTGTATTAGTCGATGGATCTGGCGCCTATAGCATCCAAAACATTATTCTCAGAAAAATTATGAGAACCTCCATATTGAGTTCGGAAGTCATCACGCATACTCACACCATTTATTTCACTTCCATTTTCGCATCTACGGGCCCTTTTTTTAGAAATTACACAAATTCCTCTATTTTCGTGTGTATTAACCCATGGATCTGGTGCTCGGAGCACCAATTTTTTTTCTCAAAACCTTTATAAAGACCTCCGTATTGAGTTGGAGAACTATCACGTATACTCGCATCATTTTTTTCACCCCATTTCTGCATCTACATGTCCTTTTTTAGAAATCGTACAAATTCCTCAATTTTTTGAAAGTATTAGCCCATTGATCTGGCGTGCGAAGCACCCAAATTTATTTCTTCAAAAAACTTATGAGGACCTCTGTATTGACTTGGGGAACCATCACGTATACTCACACTATTTTTTTCACCCCTATTTCCGCATCTATAGGTCTTCATTTAGGAATCACACATATTCCTTAATTTTTCGTGTGTAATAGCCCATGGATCTGGCGGCCGGAGCTCCTTAAGATTTTTTCTCAAAAAACTACATGAGGACCTCTGTATTGAGTTGAGGAACCATCACGTATACTAACGCAATTTTCGCACCCCCATTTCCGCATCTACAGACCCTCTTTTAAAAATCAGGCATATTCCTCAATTTTTCGTGTGTATTAGCCAATGGATCTGGCGCCCGGAGCACCCAAAATTTGTTTCTCAAAAAACTTTATGAGGACCTCTGTATTGACTTGGGGAACCATCTTGTATACTCACTCCCATTTTTCACTCTATTTCCGCATCTACAGACCCTTTATTAGGAATCACTCTAATTTCTATCTTTTTCGTGTGTATTAGCCCATTGATTTAGCGCCCGGAGCACCCAAATTCTTTTTTCTCAAATACTTAATGAAGACCTCCGTATTGAGTTGAAAAATCATCGCGTATACTCACACTATTTTTTCACCCCCATTTCTGCATCTACAAGCCTTTTTTTAGGAATCGTGCAAATTCCTCTATTTTTCGTGTGTATTAGTCCATTGATCTGGCGCTTGAAGCACCTAAATTTGTTTCTCAGAAAACTTTATGAGGACATCCGTATTGAGTTGGGAACCATCATGTATACTCACACTATTTTTTTCATTCCTATTACTGCATCTACAGGTCCTTTCTTCGGAATCGCGCAAATTCCTTATTTTTTCGTGTGTAATAACCCATGGATCTAAGGGCCGGAGCGTCCAAAATTTGTTTCTTAAAAAACTTTATGAGGACCTTCGTATTTAATTGGGAAATGATCACGTATACTCACCCTCATTTTCGCATCTACATCCCTTTTTTAGATCGTTCAAATTGCTCAGTTATCATATGTATTAACCCATGAATCTGGCGCCCAGAGCACCCTAAATTTTATTCTCAATTTTTTTAAAGAAGACCTCCGTATTGAATTGGGGAACGATCACGTATACTCACATTATTTTTTTCACCCTTTTTTCCGCATCTGCAGGCCCTTCTTTAGGAGTTGCGCAAATTCCTTAATTTTCGTGTGTATTAGCCCATGGATCTGGCGCCCGGAGAACTTAAATTATTTTTTTCAAAAAATTTTATGAGGACCTCCATATAGCCTTGGGGAACCATCACGTATACTCACACCATTTTTTCACCCCATTTCCGCATCAACAAGCCCTTTTTTAGAAATCGCGCAAATTTCTCAATTTTTCGTGTGTATTAGCCCATGGATCTGTCGCCCAGAGCACCCAAATATTTTTTCTCAAAAAACCTTTATGAGGACCTCCGTATTGAGTTGGAGAACTATCACGTATACTCACACCATTTTTTTCACATACCCTTTTTAAGGAATCGCGCAAATTCTTTAATTTTTCGTGTGTATTAGCCCATCGATCTGGCGCCTAAAGCACACAATATTTTTTCTCAAAAAATCTTTATGAAGACCTCTGTATTGAATTGGAGAACCATCACGTATACTCACATTATTTTTTTCACCTCCATTTTTTCATCTACAGTCCCTTTTTTAGGAATGACGCAAATTCCTCAATTTTTTATGTGTATTATCCCATGGATCTGGCGCCTAGAACATCCAAAAAAAATTCTCAAAAAATATTATGAGGACCTTCGTATTGAGTTAAGGAACAATCACGTATACTCACACCATTTTTTTAACCCTCATTTTCGTTACATACCATTTTTTAGGAATCGCACAAATTTTTGCATTTTTCGTACGGATTAGCCCATAGATCGAGCGCCCAGAACACTCAATTTTTTTTTTTTTAAAAAACTGTATGAAGACCTACGTATTGAGTTGGGGAACCATCAGATATATTCACACTATTTTTTTCATCCCCATTTTTGCATCTACATGCCATTTTTTAGGAATCACACAAATTTCTCAATTTTTCGTGTCAGCACCCAAATTTTTTTTCTCAAGAAACTTTATGAGGACCTCAATATAGAGTTGGGGTACCATCATATATACTCACAACATTTTTTTCACCCCTATTTCCCCATCAAAAGACCCTTTTTTAGGAATCGCGCAAATTTCTCAATTTTCGTGTATATTAGCCTATGGATCTGGCGCCCGGAGCAATAATTTTTTTTTCTCTACAAACATTATGAGGATCACCGTATTGAGTAAAGGAACCATCACGTAAACACACACCCATTTTTTCACCCGATTTCCGAATCTACAAGCCCTTTATTAGGAATCGCGCAAATTTCTAACTTTTTTATGTGTATTATAGCCCGTGGATCTGGCACCCAGAGCACCCAATTTTTTTTTCTCAAATTTTTTTAATAAGACCTTCGTATTGAGTTGGGGAATCATCGCGTATACTCAGACCATTTTTTTCTCCCTAATTTTCACATCTATAAGCCTTTTTTTGAAAATCGCTTAAATTCCTTTTTTTTTCGTGTGAATTAGCCCATTGGTTTGGCGTTCATAGCACCCAAAAAATTTTCTCAAAAAACTTTAAGAGGACCTCCGTATTGACTTGGAGAACCATTACGTATACTCACACCATTTTCGCATCTACAGGCCTTATTTTAGGAATCGCGCAAATTTCTTAATTTTTCATGTGTATTAGCCCATTGATCTGGCTCTCAGAGCAACCAAAAAGTTTTTCTCAAAAAACTTTATGAGAAACTCAGTATTGACTTGGATAACCATCACGTATACTCACACTATTTTTTTTACCCCTGTTTCCGCATCTACAGGACATTTTTTAAGAATTGCGTAAATTCCTATATTTTTCGTGTGTAATAGCCCATGGATCTGGCGCCCGAAGCACCCAAAAAAAATTCTCAAAAATCTTTATAAGGACCTCTGTATTGACTTGGGGAACGATCAACTCCTACCATTTTTTTCACTCATATTTTCGCATCTACAGGCCCCTTTTTAGGAATCGCGTAAATTCCTCAATTTTGTGTGTGTTAAGTCCATGTATATGGCACCCGGAGAAAACAAAAAAAAATTCTCAAAAAACTTGATGAGGACCTCTGTATTGAGTTGGGGAACCATCACGTACACTCACACAATTTTTTTCACCCCCATTTCCGCATCTACAGACCCTTTTTAAGGAATCGTGCAAAATCATCAATTTTTCATGTGTATAAGCCCATGGATCTGGCATCTGGAGCACCCAATTTATTTTTTCTCAAAAAACTTTATGACGACTTCCGTTTTGAGTTGGGAAACCATCACGTATACTTACACCATTTTTTTCACCCCCATTTCCACATCTACATGACTTTTTTAGGAATCCTGCAAATTCCTCAATTTTTTGTATGTATTAGCCCATGGATCTGACGTCCGGAGCACCCAAATTTTTTTTCTCAAAAAACTTTAAAATGACTTCTATATTGAGCTGGGGAACCATCACTTATACTCACACCTGTTTTTTAACCCCCATTTCCGCATCCAAAGGCCCAATTTAGGAATCACGCAAATTTCTCAATTTTTCGTGTGTATTAGCCCATGAATTTGGCGCTTGGAGCACCCAAAAAAAATTTCTCAAAAAACTTTATGTGGACCTCCGTATTGAGTAGGGGAACCATTACGTATACTCACACCATTTTTTCACCCCCATTTCAGAATCTACAGGCCCTTTTTTAGGAATCGCGTAAATTTCTTAATTTTTCTTGTGTATTAGCACATGAATCTGGCGCCCAGAGCACCTAATATTTTTTTCTCAAAAAACTTTATGAGGACCATCGTATTGAGTTGAGTAACCATCACGTATACGCACACCATTTTTTTCACCTCTATTTCCGCAGCTACAGGCCTTTTTTTGGAATTTCACCAAAATTCTTAATATTTTGGGTGTATTAACCCATCGATCTGGCGCCTGGACGACCCTAAATTTTTTTCTCAAAACACTTTATGAAGACCTCCGTATTGTTTGAGGAACCATCATGTATATTCACACTATTTTTTTCCACCCCCATTTACTCATCTACAGACCTTTTTTTAGGAATCGCGTAAATTTATCAATTTTTTGTGTGTATTAGCCCATTGATCTGGCGCCCGAAGCAACCAAAATTTTTTTTCTCTAAAAACTTTATGAGGACCTCTGTATTAAGTTAAGGAACCATCACGTATACTCACATTAATTTTTTTCACCACTATTTTTGCATCTACAGACCTTTCATTAGGAATCGCGCAAATTTCTCAATATTTCGTGTGTATTATCCCACGGATTTGGCATACTAAACACCCAAAATTATTTTCTCAAAAAACTTTATGAGGACCTCCGTATTGACTTGGGAAACGATCACGTATACTAACACCATTTTTTTCATCCCCATTTTCGCATCTACAAGCCCTATTTAAGGAATTGCGCAAATTTCTCAATTTTTTATGTAATAGCCCATGAATTTGGCGCTCGGAGTACCCAAAAATATTTCTCAAAAAACTTTAAGAGGACCTCCGTATTTACATGGGGAACCATCACGTATACCCACACTATTTTTTCACCCCCATTTTCGCATCTACAAGCCCTATTTTAGGAATCACGCAAATTCCTCAATTTTTCGTGTGTTAAGCCCATTGATCTGGCGCCCGGAGCATTCAAAAAAAAATTCTCAAAAAACTTTATGAGGACCACCGTATTATTTTGGAGAACCATCACATGTACTCACACTATTTTTTTTTCCTCTACAGGACATTTTTTAAGAAATGCGCAAATCCCTCTATTTTTCGTGTCTAATAAATAGCCTATGGATCTGGCGTCCGGAGCACCCAAATTTTTTTTCTCAAAAAGTTTTATGAGAACCTCCGTATTGACTTGGGAAACGATCACGTATACTCCTACCATTTTTTTAACCCCCATTTTCGCATCTCAATGCCCTTTTTTAGGAATCGCACAAATTCATTAATTTTTCGTGTGTATTAGCCCATTGATCTGGCGCCTGGAGCATTCAAAAAAACTTTTCTTAAAAAACTTTATGAGGACCTCCGTTTTGAGTTGGGGAACCATCACGTATACTCATGCCATTTTTTTCACCCTCATTTTCGCATCTACATACCTTTTTTAGTAATCACGCAAATTTCTCAATTTTTTGTGTGTATTAGCTTATGTATCTAAAGCCCGGAGCACCCAAACTTTTTTTCTCAAAAAACTTTAAGAGAACCTGAATATTGAGTTGCGGAAACATCACGTATACTCACACCATTTTTTTAACCCCCATTTCCGCATCTACGGGCTCTTTTTTAGGAATCACCAAAATTTCTCAATTTTTCGTGTGTATTATTAGCCCATGGATTTGGCGCTCGAATCACCCAAATTTGTTTTCTCAAAAAACTTTATGTGGACCTCCGTATTGAGTTGAGGAACCATCATGTATACTCACACCATTTTTTTCAACCTCATTTCCAAATCTACATGCCTTTTTTTAGGAATCGCGCATATTTCTCATTTTTCCTTGTGTAATAGCACATGAATCTGGCGCCTGGAGCACCCAAAAATTTTCTCTCAAAATACATTTTGAGGACCTCCGTATTGAGTTGGGTAACCATCACATATACTCACATCATTTTTTTCACCAATATTTCCTCATCTACAGGCTCTCTTCGGAATCTCGCAAATTTTTTAATTTTTCATGTGTATTAACCCATGGATCTGGCACACGAAGCATCCTAAATTTTTTTCTCAAAAAACGTTATGAAGACCTCCGTATTGGGTTGGGAACCATTAGGTATACTCACACCATTTTTTCACCCCCATTTCCCCATCTACACACCATTATTTAGGAATCGCTCAAATTCCTCAATTTTTCATGTGTATTAGCCAATATATCTGGCGCCCGGAGCAATCAAAAAAAAATTCTCTAAAAATTTTATGAGGATCTTCGTATTGAGTTGGGGTACCATCACTTATACTCACTCCATTTTTTCACTCATATTTCCACATCTACAAGCCATTTTTTAGGAATCGCGCAAATTCTTCAATCTTTCGTGTGTATTAACCAATGGATCTGGCGCCCGGAGCACCCAAATTTTTTTCTTAAAAAACTTTATTATGACCTCCATATGGACTAAAGGAATCATCACGTATACTGACACACATTTTATCACCCCATTTCCGATTCTACAAGCCTTTTGTTAGGAATCACGCAAATTTCTAACTTTTTCGTGTGTATTAGCCCATGGATCTGGCACCCGAAGAACCTAAAAAAAATTTCTCAAAAAACTTTATTAAGACCTCCGTATTGAGTTTGAGAATCATCACGTATAGTCATACCCATTTTTCACTCCCATTTTCGCATCTACAAACCCTTTATTAGAAATCGCGTAAATTTCTCTATTTTTCGTGTGTATTCACCCATTGATATGGCGCTCGGGCACCCCAAATTTTTTTCTCAAAATACTTGATGAGGACCTCCGTATTGAGTTGGGGAACCATCACGTATACTCACACCATATTTTCACCCACATTTCCGCATCTACAAGCCTTTTTTTAGGAATCATGTAAATTCCTCAATTTTTCTTGTGTATTAGCCCATGGATCTGGCGCCCAGAGCACCGAAATTTTTTTTCTCAAAAAACTTTATGAAGACCTCTGTATTGAGTTGGAGAATCATCACATATACTCACACCATTTTTTTCACTCCCATTTTCGCATCTCCAAGCCCTTTTGTAGGAATCACGCATATTTCTAACTTTTTTGTGTGTATTAGCCCATAGATCTGGCGCCCGGAGCACCCAATTTTTTTTTTGAAAACACATTATGAAGACCTCCGTATTGAGTTGGAGAATCATCACGTATACTCACACCATTTTTCACCCCCATTTCCGCATCTACAAGTCCTTTTGAGGAATTGTGCAAATTTCTCTATTTTTCGTGTGTATTAGCCCATTAATCTAATGCTCGGAGCACCCAAAAATAATTTCCAAAAAACTTTATGAGGACCTCTGTATTGAGTTGGGGAACCATCATGTATACACACACTATTTTTTTCACCCCATTTTCGCATCTACAGGCCCTTTTTTAGGAATCACACAAATTCCTACCTTTTTTGTGTGTATTAATCCATTGATCTAGCGCTCGGAGCACCAAAAAAAAATTCTCAATTTTTTTTTACGAGGACCTCCATATTGACTTGGGGAACCATCATGTATACTCACACTATTTTTGTCACCTCTATTTCCGAATCAACAGGCCCTTTCTTAGGAATCGCGTAAATTACTCAATTTTTTATGTGTAATAGCCCATTTATTTGGCGCCCGGAGCACCCAAATTTTATTTTCTCAAAAATCTATATGAGGACCTCCTTATTGAGTTGGAGAATCATCACGTATACTTACACCAGTTTTTCACCCCCATTTTCGCATCTACAAGCGCTTTTTTACGAATTGTGAAAATTCCTCGAAAAACACAATTTTTTTCTTAAAAAAAAACTTTATGAAGACCTACGTATTGAGTTGGGGAACCATCACGTATATTCACACTATTTTTTTCACCCCCATTTTTGCATCTACATGCCGTTTTTTAGAAATTGCGCAAATTCATCAATTTTTTGTGTGTATAGCCTATGGATCTGGCGCCCGAAACACCCAAAATATTTTCCTCAAAAAACTTTATGAAGACCTCAGTATTGAGTTGGGGAACCATCACGTATACTCACAATATTTTTTTCACACACATACAGACTATTTCTTCGAAATCGGGCACATTTCTCAATTTTTTGTATGTATTATCCCCATTGATTTGGCTCCCGTATCATCTAAAAAAAATTCTCAAAAACCTTTATGAGGACCTACGTATTGTGTTAGGGAACCATTACGTATACTCACATTTTTTTCTCCAACATTTCTGCATCGACAGGCCCTTTATTAGGAATCACACAAATTCCTCAATTTTTCGTGTGTATTAACCCACGAATTTTGCGTTTAGAGCACCCAGAAAATATTTCTCAAAATTTTTAATGAGGACCTCCATATTGACGTGGGGAACCATCAGGTATACTCACACCAAATTTTTTTCACCCCTATTTCCACATCTACATGCCCATTTTTAGGATCACGCAAATTCCTCAATTTTTCGTGTGTATTAGCTCATGAATTTGGCACTCGGAGCACCCAAAATTATTTTCTCAAAAAACTTTATGAGAACCTCCGTATTGACTTGGGGAACGATCACGTATACTAACACCATTATTCCACCCTTATTTCCGTATCTACAGGCCCATTTTTAAGGAATCGCGCAAATTTCTCAATGTTTGGTGTATCATATAGCCCATGAATCTGGCGCCCAAAGCACCCAAAAAAAAATTCTCAAAAAATTATAAGAGGATCTCCGTATTTACTTGGGGAACCATCACGTATACTCACAATTTTTTTTACCCCCATTTTTGCATCTACGGGCCGTATTTTAGGAATCGCGTAAATTTCTCAATTTTTCGTGTGTATTAGCCCATTAATCTGGCGCCCGAAGCATCCAAAAAAAATTTCTCAAAAAACTTTATGAGGACCTCTGTATTGACTTGGAGAACCATCACGTATACTCACACTATTTTTTTCACCCATATTTCCGCATCTACGTGCCAATTTTTAGAAATCGCGCAAACTTCTCAATTTTGTGTGTAATAGCCCATGGATCTGGCGCCTGGAGCACCCAAATTTTTTTTCTCAAAAAGCTTTATGAGGACCTCTGTATTGACTTGGGGAATGATCACGTATACTCCTACCATTTTTTTTACCCTCATTTCCGCATCTACATGCCCTTTTTTTAGGAATCGCGCAAATTTCTCAATTTTTTGTGTGTATTAGCCCATGGATCTAGCGCCCGGAGAACCTTAAATAAATTTCTCAAAATTTGAGGACCTCTGTATTGAGTTAGAGAACCATCACTTATACTCACACCATTTTTTTCACCCCCATTTCCATATCTACGGGCCCTTTTTTAGAAATCGCGCAAATTCCTCAATTTTTCATGTGTAATAGCCCATGCATCTAGCGCCCAGAGCACCCAATTTTTTTTTCTAAAAAAACTTTATGAGGATCTCTATATTGACTTGGGGAATGATCACGTATACTCCTACCATTTTTTTCACCCCCATTTTCGCACCTACATGCTCTTTTTTAGGAATCACGCAAATTCTCAATTTTTTGTGTGTATTAGCTAATGGATCTGGTGCCCGAAGCACCCAAAAAAAAAATTCTCAAAAAACTTTATGAGGACCTCCGTATTGAGTTGGGAAACCATCATGTTCACACCATTTTTTCACCTAATTTCCGCATCTACATGCTTTTTATTAGGAATGACACAAATTTCTCAATTTTTCGTATGTATTAGCCCATGAATTGGTGCCCGGAGGACCCAAAATATTTTTCTCAAACTTTAGTGCATGGATTTTTAGTGATAGGTGATCCCTATTTTTTTTGTCAAAATTTTTCACGGACGTCCGTTACGACCTTATTAATGACGTAAGTTGGTCCCGAGGGGTAAATGCATGCATTTTCAAGTTCAAACGAGCCCCAAAGCGGGAAAAACCAAATTTACCAATTTTCATGTGTTATAGTCCATGGATTTTTGGTGATATGTGATCCCGACTATTTTCGGTTGAAATTTTTCATGGACATCCGTTAAGACCTTATTAATGGCGTGAGTTAGTCCCGAGGGAAAAATAGACGCATTTTAAAGTTCAAATGAGCCCAAAGCGTGAAAAAACAAATTAACCGATTTTTATGTGCTTTATTCCATGAATTTTTTGTGATACATGATTCCAACTTGTTTTGGGCCGAAATTTTTCATGGACGTCTGTTACAACCTTATTAATGGTGTGAGTTGGTCCCGAGGGCAAACTGACGCATTTTCAAGTTCAAACAAGCCCCAAAGCAGGAAAAATTAAATTTACATATTTTCATGTGCTATGATGTGCATGAATTTTTGGTAATACATGATCCCAACTTGTTTTTGGCCGAAATTTTTCATGAACGTCCGTTACGACCATATTAATAGCGTGAGTTGGTCCCGAGGGGAAAACAAATGCATTTTCAAGTTTAAACGAGCCCTAAAGCGGAAAAAACTAAATTTACCAATTTTTCACGTGCTATAGTCCATGAATTTTTGGTGATAAGTGATCCCGACATGTTTTTGGCCAAAAATTTCATGGATGTTCGTTACGACCTGATTAATGCGTGAGTTGTTTCCGAGGGGCAAACTAATGCATTTTCAAGTTCAAACGAGCCCAAAGCGGGAAAAATCCAATTTTACCAATTTTCGTGTGCCATTGTCCATGGATTTTGGTGATACGTGATCTTGACTTATTTTTTGCCGAAATTTTTCATGCACGTCCATTGCGACCTTATTAATGGCGTGAGTTGGTCCCAAGGGAAAAACAGATGCATTTTCAAGTTCAAACGAGCCTCAAAGCGGGAAAAACCAAATTTACCAATTTTCGTGTGATAAGTGATCCCGACTTGTTTTTGACCGAAATTTTTTATGGACGTCCGTTACGACCTTATTAATTGCATGAGTTGATCCCGAGGGGAAAATAACCGCATTTTCAAGTTCAAATCAGCCCCAAAGCGGGAAAAACCAAATTTATCGATTTTCGTGTGAAACCTTTACAAAACCCTCCGTAGGGAGTTGGGGAGCAGTAGGTACAATCTCACAATTTATAGAGTCCATTTTGGGAATTTAGGGGTCAATTTATGTGTTAGCCCATTAATATTTTGGTGATATGACTTTCAGATGATTTCTTTATGAAACCTTGACAGAATCCTCCGTAGGGAATTGGGGGAGCAGTATGTATAGCCTCGTAATTTATAGAGTTCATTTTGGGCATTAGGGAGGCAATTTAAAGGAATTAGGTGGTTTTTTCAATTTTTCGTGTGTTAGCTCATGAATATTTTGGTTATATAACTTCTGAATGATTAATTTTTGGAACCTTTACAGAACTCGTAGTGAGTTGGAGTAGTATCTACAGTCTCGCAATTAGTAGAGTCCATTTTGGGCATTTAGGGGGCAATTTACAGGAATAAGGTGATTTTCTCAATTTTTGTGTGTTAGCTAATAAATATTTTGGTGATATGATTTCTGAATGATTTCTTTGTGAAACCTTTACAAAATCATCCGTAGGGAGTTGGGGGAGCAGTACGTACAACCTTACCATGATCCATGACATATTTTTTGCATTTATGTGCCATTTAACATGTATTAGGTAATTTTTTTAGTTTTTCGTGTTTGTTAGCCCATAAATATTTTGGTGATATGGCTTTTGGATGATTTCTTTGTGAAACCTTTACGAAACCCTCCATAGGGAGTTGAGGGAGCAGTATGTACAATTTCACAATTTATAAAGTCCAATTTACAGGAATTAGGTGATCTTCTCACTTTTTTATGTGTTAGTCCATGAATTTTTTTGGTGATATGGCTTGCGGATGATTTCTTTGTGAAACCTTTACGGAACCCTCCATAAGAAGTTGGGGGTGCAATACATATAGCCTCATCATGATCCACAACATAATTTTCGTATTTATGTGCCATTTAACATGTATTAGGTGATTTTTTCAATTTTCGTGTTTGTATGCCCATAAATATTTTGGTGATATGACTTTCAAACTTTTTTTAATAAAAACCTTTACGGGACCCTTCGTAAAGAGTTGGGGGAGAAGTACGTAGTCTCACTATGATCCAGGATATATTTTTGGCATTTAGAATTCATTTAACATGAATTAGACATAGTTTTTCGTGTGTTAGTCTATGAATTTTTAGAGATTTGACTGATTAGCTTTTATTTCCCAATTTTTTTCTCCACAAGCCAATCACTCATATTCTCCAAATATTCATGGACTAACAACGAAAAAGTTGATTTTATATTTCAAGACCCCTAAACTCTAAAAATTGTGTGGATCATGTAGTGTTTATACGTATCGTTCACTTGTCCATTGTGAAAAAACACTGTTTGATGACTTTAAAGCTCTAAAATATGGTGTGAATCATGCAAAGGCTATGAATATCGTTTACTAGGTCATTATGAATGAACCCACAAATTCTGAGGTCAAACAAAGTCGGTGGTCAATCATATTCCTGAGAATAAGTGGCTAATACAAACAAAAAAAGTAGGGAAAAAAATATGAATTCTTATTTCACTACCACTTGCCTCTAAAAAAAAGTGGCATTGATCTTCAAAGACTATGAGTATCGTTCACTAAAGGATATTGATATAAAGTTCTAAACTATTCATTTTCCTCTTTTGGAGGATTGTTGTGGATTATAACATATGCAGCAACGTGATATTTTTACCTTATTAAGAGAGTACTTACTAAGATTTTCATTTTGCCATCTTTAGACATATTTCAATTTCATGACTATAGATTTCATGTAATAATTGTAGATAGAAAGTGGCACCTTATATTATGTCATAAGCAGCAACCAGATTCTCCTCCTCCAGCTTTTGGGTCGAATTGACAAACTTGTTTGATTTAGCCTTCCTACAAATACAAAGCAAACTCTTCCAAGATATTTTCTGAAAGACCAAAGATACTATACCAGATTTTGCCAAATCCAAAATTACATAACTTGAGTTTAAGGGCTCCATAAAAGAAGCTCTGTTGCTCAAGAAGAAAGAAAAGAATAAGATGGAGGTACCGACATAATTGAGAGGTTGGTCAACACTGTGCTAAGATAGCAAAGGTAGTGTCCAAATCAAAAGGAGTGTTTTTTGTATTAACTTCAAACAACATGGTGACTATTCAATACAAGGTTCTTGTATATACATACTATACATACACCCAAACCTGAAAGCAAAAAAGAACAGCCACAAAACTATGAACTTGTCTAAGCAGGATTAACACGAAGAAGAGTCCTAGATTTCCTCAAAGACTGATGTAGTGAAGACGGGAGCTAAACAAAATATGTGCACATGAAACACAACAATTAACCACGACTATACTCTACACTTCAAGAAGAGAAGCCAGCTTCCATTGCACGATATATTGAAGCAGTGTCAAATCGGAAGTTTCTGAAGCTTTTGCCAGGACCTGTGTCCTGGGGACGTGCATCAACTGCAGGTTTGTTCAATTGAATCTCAGCTAAAACTGAGCTGCTTCCGGTGGAACTATTTTTTGCATTCCACACACTTAATCCTACATAAAAGAACTAAACCTTATTAGCCATTTGAATAAAATGTTGTGTCCTAACATCAAGATGTTAAATGAAAGTTAGTGTTAAGACTTCCACTGGACAACGTAATGCAACCTCTCCATAGTAGGCTTCATTAAACTTTGTTTCCTATAGCTAGTACGGTATTGAAGGTAGGTAACTATCATCATTCTTATCCTAAAAAAAACTACATCAGTCTTCCTAACTTTTTCTTCAGGGAAAAGTTAAAAGGAGAATATACACCATTGTTTCAATCTGATTTGACTTGGCGAACGGTGCAAAAGAGCTTAGAAGTATCATTGAAGCACAACTGGTGCATCTTCCGTATATTTATTACATCTCAGGGATCCCTAATGAAATCATCTTCAAGACTTTTTTTGACAAGGAAATTAAACCTTGGATCTTAAAAGGCGCTTCACATGAAAAAACAAAGGGGGGAGCGGCATATTCTCCTGTATCATCATACCGGAATCATATAAACTAGTTCTACCCCAGATCTCCTTTACCAATAAATAGAAGGTCAGAGGAGCTTGTGGCTGGTTTTGTCGAGAAGAAAATTGGATCAGTTATGCAAAGTAGTTATCAGTTTTGTGATTGTTGAGACCAAACAACCAAAAGAAGAAATTAGAATCCCATCCTAACCACCTGTTTTCTTTGAGGGTGGACATGGAAGGTGGAAGAGATTCAAATAGATGCATGTAACCAACGAGAATGGTCAAGGGACTGAAAGACGGGAGATCCACCTTACCCTTTATATGGACCTAATAATTTATAATGTTTGAAATGTTTACTTATACCATCATCTTCATTACCTTACGGTCTCATAGATTGATGCAAAGAGTAAAGTTTCCACACTATCGGAAACAATCTTTCTACCCTACAAAGGTAGAGGTAAGGTCTGCATACAGCCTAGCCTCCACATACCCCACTTGTGGGATTACACTGGGTATGTTAGTTGAAATGTTTACTACGACAATCATCTCACTTACCTTCTTATCTCATAGTTTGATGCAAAGAGTAAAATTTCCACATTAACTAGATGTTAGATATACAAGTAATCTGCAATAAAAAATGACTACTGAACTCAAATAGGAAAAAGATTAAATAGGCTAGCATCCTAGCCCAACCTACTTGGCTTTCACGAAGTAAATTGGAACTTCATTAAGCTAGTTTCCAAAGGACAGGTTATCCAGTTCAAATAACAGTCAAGAATGAAATAAATGTGCTAGATAGAAGTGTTAGCTAGTACAGAAGAGAGGATTTGAGGCAATGAAGAAAGAGAGACTGCACCTCTTGAAGGTCTATCAAATCTAGGCGCTACAGGAGGCTGATGTGCTGAAATCCAAGATCTCAAAGATCTGTGAGAAGTTAAGAATCATTAGAAAAGGAACAAGGGGATCCGCTAAGTTAACAAGATAAGCATTTCACTCACGATAAAAATGGAGAAACCATGTAGAGCTTGAGTCCAGTCATCCCACGAGATATGATTTCGTTAGTTGCTGGTTGAAGTTCATCCAGTCTTTGCCATGCAATTTCCTGAATTCAAAGTGCAAACCAACAAATGTTAGAACTCACAAAAGAAGCAGTCACATGTTTGCATGCAATGGTGTCCTCTTGTGTTTAGAGAATAATCATCTATGTTAAAGTAACAACTGGGAGAGCAAGAAAGTATCTGCATGTTACTATAATTAACTTTCAAAAGATTCTCTGCATCTAGATGAAGAAGTGGTCATTCTAGATAGCATCTAAAGTATTGAGTTCATGCACAATCCATGACAGCAAAGACAATCCTTAGGAAATCTTTAAGTAAATGAAATCAATGGTAACTCAATAAACCCCTACCCACACCCACACACAACAAAAAAAAGGTCTTAACACTTCATGTCCAAGCAAATAATGGCTTAAGAACATCCAGCTCAAATGTATCAGCAGAACACACCATACAGAATATAAATCTCATTCACAAAACCTTTCTACATGACATGATACTGAGAAACAGGAAGTTCAATGGAAGTAAAATTCCATAGAGATCTCCTGCTCTAAATAGTCCTACAAAGTAAGATAGTAAGCTCAGAAATTATCTATTAAAACATGGGCTTTTAAAATCAAGACTACAACAACCTAGTGTAGTCCACAAGTGGGGTATAGGGAGGGTAGGACTTACGCAAACCTTACCCCTACCTTTGTGGGGTAGAGAAGTTGTTTCCGATAGACCCTCGACTCAACAACAACATAGCCAGTGAAATCCCACAAAGTGGGGTTTGGGGAGGGTAGTAATGAAAAGAAAAACGGCAATAAAGCAAACGTGGCAACTAATAGGAAAGCAGTGCAGAACATACACACAAGGAACAGTAAATCAGAAAAATTTGATCACCTAAACATAATAAACAACAGATGGTAACACACAAAGAAAGGAACTACATGAATAAGGCTAATACTACAACAGAAACGGTGCTCAAGAGTCAAGACTACCATCAAGCCTAATTCCGTTGAAAAGCAAGACGATGCTCAACTACCTACTAACTTTCTACACTAATCCGCGACCTCCATACCCTCCCATCTAAGGTCACATCCTCGGTAAGATGAAATAGTGTCATGTCCTATCTAATCACCTCTCCCCAATACTTCTTTGACCTACCTCAACCTCTCATCCTACCAACTATATCCAACCTCTCACACCTCCTAGGGCATTTGCACATCTCGTCTTCACATGCCCAAACCATCTCAGCCTCCCTTCCCACATCTTGTCCATCACGAAGCAACTCCCACCTTGTCCCATATATCCTAATTTCTAATTCCAATAGACCTTTGACTCAAAAGAAAAATTCTTGAAGGCTCAAAGCAGGCTTGCAGGGAAGTAAGACAGTCAAATAGCGATATACATAAATACATAATCTTAAAGTCAACAAAGGCAAGCAAAGCAAATGACTACTGTCATTATTCTTAAAGGCAAATGTAGTGAATAGACCACCCAGTAATTCAAATTAATTAGCGGGGACAGCATACCCATCTATTAAAAATAGAAAGGAAAGGAATTTTAACTTTCACACAAGAAAAGGATTTTGATTGATGGCTTTGAATTTCATGGAAGTGTTTTTGCGATATTAATCTCCTTTGAAGCTTTAACTTCTTTTTTTGAATCTGGTTACATTCTTTGAAGCTTTTAACTTTGACAAAATATTTTCACTTACACTAATTTCTTTTTTGGTTTGTGGGGCAAATGATGCATCCTCTTTCACTCCCGCTATTATGTAAAGCCGCACTCTTTGCTGTCCAAAAGTCATTTCAAGGTATTGCTCTTTCTGAAGAAGTTTCGAGACATCAAATCCTGTTTCCTCCAAGACCTGCATCCAATACAAAGCATAATTTAGAAAGTTGAATCAAATTGAGCATTGCACAAAGATAAACCATGGATAGTAATTTACGTAAGACGAGAAAATGGCGAGGGAACCCAGAAAAAAAGAAAGGAACAAAATGTTGGGGCCAAGCTCCTCGGAGGATAATCTTATCAACTACATATAAACCCACCAAGATTTTACCATAGTCAAAGTCTTCAACTTAGAGCAGTCAGATCCAGTACTAACTTATTTATCAGAGAAGAGTAAGAACCTAAACTCAACTATAAGATTTTCCCTCCACTAATCCTAGATTAGTCCATCTATATGCTTTAAAAGGTTAGCGCTCTTGCTCATTGTATCCCTACTCCTTGACTACTGAAAAAATAAACTACTGTCGACTTTGTTTCGACTCCTAGATAGCTTTGAACTAACTTCTGACAGACTGATCCATAATGAATAAATATATTTGTTAAGCTACTCAGCTATTATTGCTCTTTTCCCTTTGAATCACAAAGCTTGATCCAGAAATGATGGAACAATATATGCTGTGTTATGATCTTTAGGGAACGATCGATTCACGGGGCGATATATAAGTTCAGCTTGTTAAAGGGGAGGCTGAAACCTAAGAGTTCAATGGAAGAGAGAACTCTGATCTCTTCAGCTCGTTAAAGGTCGTTGAAGGGAGACTGAAACCTTAGAGTTCAATGGAAGAAAGAACTCTAATCTCTTGTTTTTTGCTGAAATATGACTTGCTGATTTATTCATTAGAAACCCCTTTAAGTAGGAGTTCTACTGCAGTAATAGGAAGTCTAATCCTTATGAAAGTAGGAAACCCAAATCTTATTCCAAACTAATAACTATAGCTTAACCTTATCCTTATGAAGCTATGAAACATAAATCCTACTCTAGAATAATAAATAAAGCTACCTAAATTATAAATAAATCTACTTAAAAATATAATTAAATACTTAATTTATTGACTTCACTGCATCCACAACACCATGAAATGACTATTAGCAGCATTACCCCATCTTCAGTTGCTGCTCCTCCTTTCTATTTTCTAACATGACACAACATAACCACCATGGACCTTTACATACAGTCCACATACGATCCACTACTCATATAGAACAGATATTGAACTTCCGTTATGGATTGGTCGAACCAGCTTTCTCCACCACTACAAAATATCTGCCAGCTCTTTTTTGTACAGGAGAGTCAAATACAACAAGTCAGACAACTATGCCTCAATATCAAGAAGTGGGATGGGCAATAAGAACCTCAATGTCCATAACAACATATTGTTCCATTTTACACCGTATTAGTCGAACTTAGAAAATTAGCTGCTCTACACTAGAAGCTTTCTACAGGTTAAAAACAACGTACCCAGTGTCCACAAGTGCGGTCTAGGGAGGGTTAGAGTGTACACATACCTTACCTCTTCCTAGTAATAGAGAGGCAAGTTTTCTACATGTTAAACCATGTTAAATTACTAATTTTGCTAACACTAAACCAATCTTGGCAAAATATTTCCGGTTGTTATCCATCTTTCTCCGGTCTCTAGAGCAAATCTAACTAGCTATTCATTTCCCTATCATGGAAATTCTTTTGAAAAACTAAGTTCCAACGTAATTGGTTCCATTGTACTAAATTTTTCGCTAAGCTTGCATGAATTCAAGAGATTGTAGGTCTTTTAAGAGTCGACACAATTTCTTTCCCTGTGATTTTAGGATTATCTTGTCTCCTATGGACACCTTCACTCATCATGGTTGCACACCTACAGAGCAAGCCATCTGGAAGATTTGGAGATCAACATAGGACATAATCAAACTATCACAAATGATTTCTTATATTTTATTTTATTTTTGAGAATCGTGGTGCCATGGCAACTTGCAAGTGACATCTCATTTTATCCTTATATATGCACAACTGGCACCTTTTACCAAATGTTATCATTTTTATCTTTTCTAATTTGCATGATCACACATTGCCGGTCCTAAGCCTGAATAATGAGGGTTGTGCAGTTGTGGTAGGTTGACAACCAGCATAAAACTTGTCAATTCATGATAAATAATCATAATACAAATATCGTTCACACTAGGTATTACATCTAGACATGTATTACATCAGCACCTGATGTAATGAAAAATGAGCAAAGGGTTACATCACATTATTGTCTGCCTGAAGAAGTACGAGTAAGGGTTCCAACATCGTGGTTTGGTATATGTAAAAAAGTAAGTACGCCACATCAGCGTCCGGATGTGGTTCAGAACATGAAAGGGTTCCCACATTAGGGATAGGTGTGAGTTAAGAAGCTAGTTCCACCACAACAGCGCTCAGATGTGGTGCAAAATAAGAAAGGGTTCTCGCATCATGGATGGATGAGGGTTAAAAAGATATTCTAGAAAGAATTATATTTGAGTAGGTACCTGGAACATAAACACTAACTGGAAGCTCGATAGAATCATGGATACCCTAAAAGGGGGGAAAGGGGAGGGGGGACGTTGTTATTGCTTGCCTACAAAAAACTAAATGGGAAGGACAAACTGCTAGAGAGATGGGTAGCAATAGATTTTAAATCATTGTATAGTGGGATAGACAAAAGGGTAGAACTATTGTAGAAACAAGACGTATATGTCAAATTGTAAAAATAAATGAGTTTTAATAGGATTATTGCATTAAGGCTAGTATGAAGGATGGAGACAATCAATGTTATTAGTGCCTATGCTCTGCAAATAGGATAAGATATAGACGCTAAATAAAGAGGAAAAGATCTTCTCAGTTATTAAAAGTTGTGCTCCTGATAAGGCTCCGAGGCCGGATGGTTTTACCATGGCATTTTTCCAACATGCCTGGGAGATCATCAAAGCTTTGAGACACTACCACCAACACTGCCACATGGTCAAATCTGTAAATGCCACTTTCATATCCTTGATTCCTAAAAAGAAAGGGACAATTGAGCTCAGAGATTATAGACCAATCTGCCTTATTAGCAGCATTTACAAGATAGCATCAAAGCTTCTGGCAAACAGGCTCAAAACAGTGATTGGAAAATTGGTTTCTGGAAGCCAAAATGCATTTGTTTGAGGAAGGCAAATATCAGATGCAGCCCTCATTGCTAATGAAGCTCTAGATTGGAAAATAAGGAGTGGAGAACCAGGGTTGCTAGTGAAGCTAGACATTGAGAAAGCTTTTGACAAAGTAAGTTGGTCATACTTACTTACTATCCTGAGGCAAATGGGGTTTGGTGAAAGATGGATAAGATGGATGAAATTCAGTATCACAACAGTCAAGTATTCTATCTTGGTGAATAGATCACCTGTGGGTTTCTTCCCTCCCCAAAGAGGGATTAGACAAGGTGATCCTATTTCACCATTCTTATTCATCTTGGCAATGGAAGGCCTCGGCAAAATGATTCAGAAAGCAAGTTCTTTGCATTGGATTGAGCCATTTAAGATAGGAAGAGATCCGAGATCTCAAGCTAATGTATCGCATCTGCTCTATGCAGATGATACATTGATTTTTTGTGGTGCTGAAAGATCACAAGTGATGCAGCTTAATCTAACCTAGTTTATTTTTTAAGCTATTTCAGGTTTACACATGAATATGCAAAAGAGCACTATCTACCCAGTTAATGAAGTTTTAAATCTGGAGGAGATGGTTGATATCATGGGTTGCAACATTGGCTCATTTCCTTCCACTTATTTGGATCTTCCTTTGGGTGCTCAACATAAATCCACTAAAATTTGGACAGGGGTTATTGAAAAGTTTGAGAAGAGGTTGGCAACATGGCAAATGCAATATCTCTCCTTTGGTGGTAGAGTAACACTTATCAATAGTGTTCTAGATAGTTTACCTACTTATTACATGGCCTTGCTCCCAATGCCAAGTGAGGTTATAGAACAGATTGACAAGATAAGAAGGGACTTCCTCTGGAAAGGCAACAGGGAGAAACACAAATTTCATCTCATCGAATGGGAGAAGGTCACACAACCAAAATACCAAGGAGGTCTTCGCATTAAGAACCTTGCAGCCCACAACAAAAGTATGATGATGAAGTGGCTTTGGAGATAAAACTTGGAAGACGCAGGGCTCTGGAAAGAGGTTATCATAGCTAAGCATGGAAGGCTGAATCAATGGTGCTCAAATATTACTACACTTTCTTACGGTGTGGGACTGTGGAAGAGTATTAGGATGTGGGATACATTTGATCAGAACGCTTACTTTGAATTGGGTAATGGTTTACTCCTAAAATTTTGGACAGACAAATGGCTTGGAAATACCACTCTTCAGGAGGATTTCCCAAATCTGTTTAGAATTGCTCAAGATCCCAATTCTATTATTGCTGCTAATAGAGAAGGGATCAATTGGGATCTGAGATTTAGAAGGAATATGCACGATTGGGAAGTGAATGATCTGGTAGACCTTTTTGCTAGGCTACAACATTGTCACATTAATCTCCAGGCAGCTGATAAGCTCAAATGGGGTCACCAGAAAGAAGTTTATACAGTCAAGGAAGGGTATCAACAGTTGTGCTCTAGAAACCCCGTGATAGCTAACTGGCCCTGGAAACTCATTTGGAGGACCAAGCTACCACCTAAGGTAGTTTTTTTACCTGGATAGCTCTATATGAGGCATGTCTCACCCAAGACAACATAAAGAAAAGAAAAATCAAGTTCCCAAACAGATGATATATGTGCAAAAAAGAGGCTGAAACCCCTAGACACCTTCTTCTTCATTGTGAGGTGGCCTCAGAATTATGGAGCACCTTTTTTTGTCTCTCTGGCATCAATTGAACCACACCCCTCACTGTTAAGGATGCATATGAGAGTTGGAGTCTATGGAAAGTTGACAAAGCCATCAAGAGGATCTGGATTATGAAACCTGCTTGTATTTTTTGGTGTATTTGGTTAAAGAGGAACAAGAGATGTTTTGATGGAGAGTCAACTGCTATAGGCATTTTGAAGACTAGGTGCATTGAAAATTTGTTTAGTTGGTCCAACTTGTATCCTGCTGTTAATGCAGAACAACTTCAGGATTTAACTAACTCATTAGCTCTGGCTTAGATAGTTTGTATAGTTAGCCAGAGATTTTTTTGTAAGCTCAAATGTCATATCTTGTAAATTTTGCATCTACTTGATGCTGTTATTAATGCCACCTATCTTATCAAAAAAAAAAATCAGACAATCCTACTATAGACCAGATGTATATTCCTATGTGAGTCCAAAAAATACATATATGTATCCATATTCTCTGCTTAGCTCTTCTTACACCAAAAGAACATATTTCTAAAGACAAAGATTCATGACTTAAAGGATATGATTCTTTCTATAATCAAAACACACTTCTCTTTTCTTTCCAAATAGTCTAGAAGATGCACAAAGAGATGGTCCTCCAGATCTGCTTCTAAGGTATTGTTATCTTCTGCTCATTCCAGCTCTCCGGTAAACTCTTAACATCTAAAGGCATTACCAAAACACCACCACACAAATTCAGGATAGTCTCCCAACATCTCTGTTGCTCGGACTCTTTAAAAATGGCGACAGATGCATGTTGGATTCTCCAAAAGTAGTACATTTTTAAGAATCCGACATAGGTGCGGCAACAGTTTTGGAAAGTCTGAGCAACATAGCACAGCGTTGCTTAGCAAATTTACAATGAACAAAAAGATGAGTGACCGACTCCAAAATTCTCTCTACAAAGATATCATGTCAATTGGAACTTTCTCTTGAAAATTCTCAAAGACATAGGATTTGGAAGCAAATGGCTAAATTGGATTAAATTTTGCATTTCTCGTGTAAAATTCTCCGGAAGGGAGCCTTGGAGCAACTTAATTGTGTTTGTGTGACCAATAGGTCATGGATTTGGGCAGTGGAAGAAGATAATAATGCATGCATTAGGGTAGGTTGTGTTCAGCACACCCCTTGGGTGCGGCCTCCCCTAGACCCTATTAACGCGGGATGCTTTGTGCACCGGATTACCCTTTTTTCTACCCTAATGTAAAATCCTGAGTTAAGGGAAGTCTTGAAGGCTTTTTTCAATCCAAAGGGGTCTTAGGCAGCGTGATCCACTATCACCGTTCCTAGTTTTGCTAGTCATTTCATCTTACCCACATGTTTAGGATAGCCATATCAAATTATTGGATCGAGGGCTTTGATAATCAAGTAATATGGTGATGGTCTAGAAATCTATCACTTATTTTATGCCGATAATTCTCTAGTCTTTTGTGACGCTGAAATGGGATAGATCAGACACCTTAGGGCAATTCTGACCATCTTTGAGGCTCTATCTTCTTGGTGACGATATTTTTTTTTGGTGAAGATCTTTGAAGTTCTATCTGGTCTTCTTGTTAACTGGAACAAGAGTTCCATTTTTCCAGATACACAGGTGACCAATATACAATATTTGGCAGGTAACCTTGGATGCCAAGTGGAGTCACTACCCACTAAGTATCTGGGATTACCTCTGGGGGCAAAGAATAAGTCAATAGAAATATGGGATGATGTCCTAGAGATGTGACAAAAAAATTGGGCTGGATGGAAAACCAAATATTTATCTCTGAGTGAGACGCTGACTCTAATCAATTTTGTGTTATGTCTTCCTTACTTATATGGTGGCTATTCTTCCTATCCCCAAGGGGGTGGAGAAAAAGATTGATAAATTAAAAAGAAATGAGTTTTTGTAATCCTATGGTAATAAAGTGAATAAGGGCATTAATATGGTAAAGTGGGAAGTTCTCACTTTAAATTAAAAAATAGGGTGGCCTGGGAATCAAGAAGCTAAGTTTGCATAAAAGGAACTTGCCAAAGATGGTTAGGAGATTCAACTCAAAAGAAATGGCAATATGCAGAAACTTTATCATTCAGAAATATGGGTTAGAGAGTCGGTGATCACTAAAGAAGTCAATAGTTCATTTGGTTGTTGTGTATAGAATACGGAATCGCTGACAGGATTTTCAAGAAAATGTGGAGATCATGGTGGAAATGCTAGAAAGACATCCTTTTGGTTAGATCATCGGTGGGTCACGGCAGCCTCCAATCCACATACAGGAGTTACAATCAAGGTGGCTCTTGGAATGGAAATTGTCCTTGGAAACATACTTGGAAAACCAAAATACCAGCTGAGGAATCCTGTTTTGTTGGCTGGTGACAAGGAAAGCTTGCTTAACTCAAGAAAATTTACAGAGAAGATGTATCCAGATTTGTTCAAGATGTATGCATTGTGGTCAAGATGGCGAAAACATTGATCACTTATTCATGCATTGTAGTACTACTAAAAATCTGTGGCACGTGTTCTTGTGTATTTTGGAAATATATCAGGTTATGTCCAATTCTACTAGGGAGTTGCTAAGCTGCTGGAAGAATGTGGGGGGGAAAGAAGTGCTATGGAGGATTGGTGGCAGATCATCCCAGCTTGTATCTGGCGGACAATATGAAGGACAGAAATTCAAGGCATTTTGAAGACGAGCAGTACCAAAATTAGGAAAGGCCGTAAGAACTCGAGCTACTACTTCTGACTTAGACGTCCTGAAATTCGTGTATTTAGATTGAGTTACGATCTCAACCTGTGATTTAGAAGTTCCGGCCAGAGAGCTTTTTCAATGCGTATGCTTTAAAAGTCAGACTTGGAATATATTATTTATCTGTACTTTATTAATGGGATAGGAATTCGAGTCTTTTTTTTACTTTTGGTGTAAACAGAACATGTGGGGGAAAGTAGGAGACTAGATAGATATAATTGGCAATGTGTAAGTGCATAGTTTTTTGGATAAGGTATCCTTTCGATTGGGTGAGAATTTTTAAGGAAGGCCTTCATTTCCCTTTGGAAAAAAAAGGAGTGTTGGGAAAGAGAGGAAGTTGCAGAAGTGCTTCTTGACAAAGTAGGGGGAGGTGAGTCTTGTCTCCTTTCACTTTGTCATACTCGGAGGGTCCCAAGAGTACATGCCAGACGAAATGACGGTGGCTCCCATACGGGGAATTGTCGGGTTCTTATGGATGAATTAACTAGAAATTGGTTGGAATTGGACTTCAAGGCAGCCTCGTAGGAGACATTGGATGTAACCAGCCTTCAAAGGTGGAGGAGTAAAAACCAACTTTCGATTCAAATTAGAGAAATGATGAGCTTTAGCAGCTTCGGTTCATTAAGGTATTATATATATATATATATAGTATACTCCTTGTATACAGACACATTCCTCTTTAATGGACATTATTACTCTATCAAAAAAGAGTAATTTATCCAAATAAACACATCTCCTGCAATTGAAGAACTGGAAAACATATACACTTCCACAAGCATTCATGAGATCTTTAATATCAATTGGAGAACTAAATAGTAAAGAGAACTGCATACTTCTCTAACTGCACATGAGTGGTCCTCTTCATCCTTGTTCTTTTTCCCACGTGGAAAACTCCAACTTGAACCCTTCCATCCCTTTACTAGCAAGCACTGCAGTTGACAAAAATAATCAATGAGATCTAATGTCTTTAAGAAAGTGCCATAAAGGATTGCAAGGATATGCACCTATTTAATTTTGTAGTTAGCACAACTTATATGCTTAAATTGAGGAAAATCATACGAATAAATAGAAAGAGAGAGAGAAAAGACTGTAGTTAAATGAATGGTCCTCAAAAAGTCAAAGCAGCAACAATTTGAGTTCCGGTAACATATTAGTTACTTGGTCATTCATGATTATAGGTCCTAAAAGTCGCATGCTCAATAAAGCACCAATCACCTAACAGAATCAAGTAAAGATACCTTTCTTTTTAAATGGTAACAGTAATCTTATGAAGATACTATTTACAAGGAACTTGAATATGCTGCTTTGATGCAAACGGTACTTACCCGTTCAAAAGTCTCATCAAGGATGATGGCCCCAGTTACAGGAACTCGAACCTTGTAAGAGGTAAAGTCCTTGAATATGTCATCTATGTGAGGAACATATGGTTTTAAAACATCACAATTGTTAAACACTGTAATGGATTAAGGAAAGCCCGAATGTTCATATACTCAACCTCAGATACACCAGCCAAGTAGAAGTAAGCAAAGCAACTTACGAATGAAAGTCAGAAACAGTGGCCCTATATTATATGTCCACCTTACAATTTCACAATAATTCTTTCTTTAAATTTTATATTTCCAGTCTTTATAAACATGTTGCAGGTTCAAGGAGCTCTCAAAGCAAAGTTGAAAAAAGAAAGAATACAAAGATAACACTCTGCCTAATTAAGAGAAACATCTAAACCCTTGGCCAAAAAAAGTATATACAATGACGAGAGACTATGACTATGGAAAACATAGCAATATCAAAGCTATCCCCCTCCCCCAAACCCACCTTTCTTTTGGATTACCAATATCAAAGTCATGCTTTATGATCAGATGAGTGGAAAGCAAGCCCAAGTGGCTAGTTTAAATGCAAAAAGAAAAGGCGAGAGGGCATTCATGTTCAAAAGAGTAAATCATGCAAATTCGATGAAAGAGGTAAGTTGCATGCAAGATCGATATAGGATTCCCTGCATTTAAATAATTATAGATCTGGGTTTAGGTTCTATCATCAAAGGATACTTAAGGAAGTAAATTCCTTGAGGGTTATAGACTTCAATGATGGATTGTAGTCCACAGTATTGTCTTCATAAAACCAATGTGCGCACTCCACAAGAAACAAAATCCTCTCAAATGATTGCTGATCTTCTTTTGGCACGTTCAAAATAAACCGACTGTGTCAAGGAAATAGAACACATCCATCAAGGGAAGACATACCAAATGCATAACCTCGCAATATCTACCATTTACCAAGTAAAGTCAACTGATATCACAAATTGCTACAACCAACTTCAAGAAATTGAAAAAGAAATAGGAAACGCTATATGCAAGGACAGAATGCATCTATTATCGAAGTCATAAGATTTCTTGACCATGACTCAGAGATTAAGCTTGCTTAAGACTTGCAGTGTTTATAATATTGACAAAGGGAAGCCATCTGTATTCCTCAAATAAAATACTAAAATGAAATTTCAATGACTATGTCAGTTCCAAACTATTTTATCATCTATATTTTCTTTAATCGTTTTGCTCTTTCAACACCATTTCATACCAGTACTGGAACTCCCAACCTATTTAACACACATAAAGGTGAGGGATGACTAGCATAGGAATAACAAGTTGAAAATTCCTGTTTCGAATTCCAATTATGACACTTAGAGTGAGCACATATCCTATAGCCTTGCTGAGCAGAATTAACCGACACCTTTTCAATGTGGAGCATAAAGTTTTAAGCTAAAATTGAACAAATGGTAGGTCTGAACCCATAATTTTAAAAATACAATGGGCTTAATGGGAAGAACCTTATATATTGAACTTATAGAGTTGAAATCCTAGATCCACCACTGAGTAAATCCTTTATCCAATCTCGCAACTACTATACTTTGGGAAACTCTCATAGACAGTTAAAACAGATTAAAAAGCTCAATTTTGAACTTAGGCAAATATGCAATCTCCAAGTACACTATCTCACAGCCAAGACCAAAGTATAGGTTGAATCACTACTTATCAAGAAAATTAGGTTGAATCATTAAAAGATACAACAGGAAAATGCTAAATTTCGAAATTGTGAACTATACAAGTACACCATTTCACATCCAAATCCAAAAAATAATTTGAATCACAGAAAAAAAAAACCATAAGAAAAATGTTAAATTTTGAACTTATGAACCTACAAGTACACCATTTCACATCCAAATCCAAAAAATAATTTGAATCGCTAAAAAACACAATAGGAAAACACTAAACTTTGAACTTATGAGCACTACAAGTACACTATTTCACAGCCAAATCCAGAAAAAAAATTGGCTTGAATCACTGCTAATAAAAAAAAGGTTAGCTTGAATCACTGAGAAATACAACAGGAAACAGCTAAACTTTGAACTTAGGAACATTAAAAGTACACTCCTTCACATCCAATCCAAGAAAATAGCTTAAATCACTAAAAATTACATCAACAAAAAACAAAAATGAAGTTTAGCAGAATCACATAAACAGCATAGCGCACCTGCAAAGATCGTCAATTAGTTCCTTAGGAGGAAGGCCATTTTTCGATGGAGCGCTAGAAGATCGATTCAGCCCTGACATTTCCGATAACTAAAATTTTCAAATAAATTATAAAAAAAAAAAAAACTAAAACCCTAATTTCGATCTGGAGATTTTGACGTACGTATATACATATACTACTACGTATTTCTGTACGTATATACGTATGAATAGAGAGAAAATATTGAAGTGAAGTCAAGAGGAAAGAGCTTTCTTCTTAAAATTGAAACTGAAAAAACAAGCTCTTCCTCTTGATTTTTCCCTCTTTCTGGTTCTCAGCTTGTTGAAATTCACTGAGTGATGATGGTGAGGGTATTTTCGGAAATTTCATATTATTTGCCATTTACTTCACTTTTTTCTCATTATCATAGTACTAATATAATTAACGCGGGATAAGGTGAGATATTTTCGTATTAAGTTTGGATTAGATGTATATTATATTTGGTTGACGATATGATTTAATCTCAAATCTAATTTTGAATATTGCATCAAACTGGAGATTATATTAGGATAAATTAGTTCAAGAATTATAATCTCAAGATTATAGTGTCTGGATTAGTTAGTCCACGTATAAAACGATCTTATTTGTTTAAATTCGTAACATTATGATTTTCGTTTGTGGTCTGTGTTTATTTTGTTCTAGGTATTAAAATTGTATTCAACAGTTACGAGTTATTTTGTTTAAAATCAAGTATTAAAATTTGATTAAGCATTCAATGTTTAAATTTCGATTGTGTAGAGATAATTTGGTTTGAACTCAAGTTAAGCTGGGATTAATCGTATTGAAATTTTTAATTTTTTTAAATCATGTTCGAATTAGTTATATTGAAACTAGTTATTCATTAATATGCTATCTAACCCACTTTACATGAATTATTTTTTTTTAGTCAATGAAATTATTTTTAATCACACAAATATCTATAACCTATTTTAAACCTCAAATTATAAAAATCTTTCTTTCTTAACTTATGTCAAGTTAAACTAACTCATATAAATTGAGACAATGGAAGTATCTTTTTATTGATTGTTTGGTTTTATAATGTTAAAGTAAACATATGTTACATAAATTCTAAGAAAACATTTTGTAGGAAAAACTTAAAAATAAACCATTACTATTTGAGAATTGCCTGATAACAAATAAACTGCAAAAAGAATTCCCATCCGAAGGACAAGAATAAAAGCCTTAAACATCTAACAAGACCAACACTGACCCAAACTAATTTTTTTTAACTAAGAAACTTAATTAACACTAGTCTTAGCCCTTAATCTAATCTCCTAAAATATAATCATCTACTTCTTTTTTCTATTTCCATATTACATCCCTATACAAAAAGAACATTGAACAAACCAATTGGAAAAAAACACTAGCCAAATAACACTAAGAACTGAAATGACAGACTATGACTAGGAAAAACTGTTTTTTTCTGATTCTTTTTCACTTGTGCTCCTCCTCAACCGACACGTCGTTGCTCGGGTTGAACTCCGGTTGGGTGGCAATTGCTGGTGATGAGGTCCTGGCTATGATGTCGTTGTCTGGGACGATGGTGGTTCTCATTTCAAGAACCTTCTTGTGAGAGTTTGAGTGCAATGCTGGAACAAATGTAGGACTTGCAGCTGGCCGGTATTCAGGGAAGAGTCGTCCTGACTTGTAACGAACACCACAGGCGTTGCAAAGAGTTTTTGGTCCCATTGGACCGGCCCTCCATTGAGGAGTCTTTGTTATCTCGCAATGCTGGCATTTCCTAACTGCTTGTTGTGCCACTGGATTCTGATTTGTCTCGACCGGAGCTAGAGGAATAGAGAATTTGATCTTCTTTTTCTTTTTCTGTTCTGGTGCAGCCGGTTTCAAATTCTTCTTCATGGGAGATTCCGCAAAATTCTCTGATTCTGTTGGAACTCCTGGAGCAACAAATACTGGGAAGGGATTAAAAGTTGTTGGGCGAGGACGCTTGGTCCGAGCACGTTGTGGACCACGGTGGCATGGACTAAGGGGTAAAGTTTTTTCCCCCGAGCTGGAAAAGGACGAGCTGCTGCTGCTGCTGCTTTCAAGCACAGACACGGGACTCGAAGTCTGGAACTTGCCTTGGGATGACGGCTCTTTCTCAACAGGAATGTTTTCTTTCCCGAGAGTCAATCCCCCACCGGAGAAAGAATCCTCCACAAATGTTGAAAGCCATTCAAGCTGGACAATATCCTCATACTGTAACACAAGATAACAAACATATCAGACAAACAGTTCAGAGTAGTAGTTTGAAATACAAGTTTCTATTCACAAACTATATGTTGATTTATGACACTCTTGTGTGCAAAATTAACACCAAAGCAAAAGAATAGGATGTCAAACATCACTTAGTAGATGTAATGTCCCTTTCTATGATGACTAGACTTTTAAGAGAATGTTGGTTCAATTTTGCACATAGTTACACAATCTTGCTGGTGCAAATTGAATGATATTATCTGTCATTCATGATGATGGCAAGGGATGGAAGTTGAAATAGACTGGACTTGTCAATCCCAACTACCCTGAGAGAAACACCCATAACCATTAATTACTCTGAGCAAGTATCATATGGCTAACCCCCAAGGAGTATGGTGGGAAGAATGGTTTTTCCTTCACACTTAATCAAAGGTCTCGGGTTAGAGTCTTGGAGATTAAAAAAAGCGTAGTATGAAGCATTTCTCCTTTTAGTAGGCCCTACAATGTGCGAATTTCAAACTAGTCACCACTAATATGCAAGAATGACCATCATCAGTATCCCCTCCCCCCTAACTAGAAGTTTCAAGTTTGAGCCTTGGAAACGGAGGAACTCCTGATATGGAGCGTGTTTCTACATTTAGTTGGCCCTATGATGTGCAAAATCCAGATTAGTCACTACTAACATGAATGGGAAAAAACGACTTCAGCATATGTGTGGTACTCTCTCACCCTTAATAACAAGAGTGGGTTCAAGCCCAAGAAACGGAGTATGGGGTGTTTCTCTCTTTAGTGGGCCCTACGACGTGCAAAATCTAGATTAGTCACCATTATTATGGCAAAAAAGATGACTTCACCATATGTGCTAGCATCAGTCCAACTCTCAACACAATCAATATTAACTAAAGAAAACAAATTGTCTTGAACTTCTTTAACACCGACAGCACAGCTGGTTGGCAGATACCAACAAAATTATATGATAGTCCATCAACTAATCATCATTAAAGAGCTAATCTCTCCAATTATAATATATTAACTTAATCATTCACTAAGCAAAACATGTCTAAACCTTTACATCTAATCACATGACTGAGACATAAAAATAGAATTAGACCCCACATGAATCACTTAAACTTGACCATTTTTCATTAAACACAGATTTAAGTTAAATACACTGACAATAATAAAGACAAACATAACACTCACCGGAACTGAGAGCTCAGCCGAGAGGTCGGAGGCAGAATTCCGGTGGCTGCCAGAGAAAAGGGAGTCGGAATCCGGCAAGGGATCATTCCAAATGCTTGGAAAATCTTTGCAATCAGTAGAACTAAGGCCAACATTCTCATTCTCAAGAGGGAAATCAATCAAATCATCAATGTGGTCAAAGAAGCTGCCACAATCTATCTCATCTACCACATTTGACCCCATAGTTTCTTGATTTTTTTTCTACTCTAAAAACCTTTACCTGCAAAAGTTAACACAAAACCATTAACAATGACCCCAAAAAGAAATTTCATCAACTTCCAATTATCCAACAAATGATAGCTACATTATATATACACATTTTATAGGGGCAAAAATGAAATTTAATGTGAAGGGTAGGGGCCAAAAACCACACCATATACTTAAGCTGGAGCCAGAGTGTCAAAATGGGGCTTGGCACATTTAGAAGAAAAAGGTTGAATTTTTTTTGGAATTTTGTTAATCCAAAATGAACATTTATCAAGATTCTTGTAATATTAAGAAAATAATTTCAAAAAGAAAAAATTGGGAAATTTTCAAAATTCACACTGAGTGCACCGACAAGGAGATATATTTGCAAGAAAAATGGATTTTTTTAAAAATATATTGGAAAAATTGCAAATAAATGCAAATTTAAAGCAAACCTAAAAAATGCAAGAACTTGTAGACTCACTATACAGAAAAAAGCTTCAGAGTGTCCAAAATTGTCAAAAATGCATAAAAATAATCTAAACTAGGAAAAAGATGGAAGAAAAATTGAAACTTTTATGCCTAGACATATCTAGTAACCAAAATTTGTTGGCTCATTTGAAGAAACACACAACAAAAAAAAGACTTAAATCTTTTTCCTCTATGCTTCTCTGTTAATGAACCAAACAAACTTGGAATTTCAGAAAAAATGGAACCTTTTTTGTTCTTCCCTCTCTTTTCTTAGTAGTAAACAAACATACAATATGAATTTTTTCTTAGGAAACAGTGAAATTTCAGAAAAGGCTCAACTCCCAAGGAAACTGCAGAATTTTCCTAGTCCTCTGAGAAAGTGAATGAAGGAAGCAGTGAAAAAAAACAAGAAAACAAAAGTAACCAGACAGTATACTCAGTTTGAAATTGTAACCAAAAAAAGACAAACTTTGAAGCACCCACAAGAAAAAATGTACCTCCATATGAAGTAGATTAACAGTATGTACCTTAAAGAAGACAAAAGCAAAAACCCACAAATAAAAAAAAAATATTTTCTTGAATGAGTGAATGAATAATATGTACCTTGAGGAACTAGTAGAAGGAAAAGAGATATGAAGATTTATGGTGAAAAATTGGGAAATGGAATGAAGAACATGAATACAACACTAAACAGACGGTTCATATAACAAGACAAACTTTGCAACAACCACCAAAAAAAAAGTATACCCCACAAATGAATTATATGCAATTTAAAGAAAACAACAGTAAGAACCCACAAAAAAAGACTCCATTTTTATGAGTGAGTACAATGAAATGGACCCAAAAAGACAGAATTTTTGCAACATCCACTAAAAAAGATTACATTTTTACTGTTATAAACAGAAAAAATGAATGAACTACATTTACCTTGAAGAAACTAGTAAAGAAGAAGTTGAAGTAAAGAAGAAGTTGAAGGGGTTTTGCAGAAGTTGGAAATTGTACAAGTAAACAACACTAAACACACAATAGACTCAAATAGAACTAAACCCAAAAAATATGACAAAATCTTTGCAATACCTACATAAAAAGATTACATTTTTATAATGAATGGAAAATACATACCTTGAAGAAACAAGGTAGAAGAAGGAAAAAGGAGATGAAGGAGTTTTGAAGAAAATGGGAAATTCAATGAAGAACAAGAAAAACCTTAGCCTCAAATAGAAATGAACCCCAAAAAAAGACAAAAACTTTGCAACAACCACAACAAAAAAGTCTCCATATGAACTAGGACTAGCATTATGCATACCTTAAAGAAGACAAAAGCAAAAACCCACACACAAAAAAAAGATAACATTTTTATGAGTAATTACTATGATTTAACATAGAAAAAAAGAATGCAAAATATGTACCTTGAAGAAACTAGCTAGCTATCTAGAAGAATGAGAAGGGAGTTGAAGATTTCTTTTGAAGAACTTGGGAAATGGAATGGAGAAAGTTTAAAAGGAGAAGGGAGAAGTAGGAGGAGAGTGATTGATGGGTTGGTAAGGGAATTGTATCAAATGCTAGCTGTATATTTTAGTGTCACCACCACTCACTCATCTCACCCTTCCATTGTCTTGA
>JAJOOS010006730.1:0-33786 GCA_029582725.1 Solanum chiquidenum
GTTATGTTGAGTTTACTTAAAGACTTCCGCTTATCTTTCTATCTTATTCTTGTTTTATAAATTCTGTATCGTCGGGTTTTTGGGTGTTAGGCTGACGTGTCTGGTGGGGTTTGGGCACGTGCCATCACATCTGGTTTTGGGGTGTGACATACAATTTCTATTTATACGTGAAATAGGAAACTAGGTAAAATCGTGTAAATTTACTATTAAAATAATTTTATAGCTTCTTTGGGTAAATTACACGAAAATGACAAACATCTAGAGTATATTATGTAATATAGCTATAAGTTTCGATTATTTTTAATCTGTGGCTACAGTTTCACAAAAATTTGCTATTCGGTTTTCTAATTGTATAAATTCAGAATTTGTATAATTTGGTCCCTAATTGTATAAATCCAGAATTTGTATAATTCTGTTCCTGATTGTATAAATCCAGAATTTGTATATACTTACCCTAGCTATTTGTTATTATCTTTGCTATTTCTGAAATTCTCTTATTTTATAGTATGATTTTAATTAGTAAATTTTGGGTTAGTCTTAGCCTTGTTGGATAGAGTTTCCTTTTATAATAGGTTGTTTTTTTTCCAATTATTTTTTCGTCAAATATTTTTGGCTTATTTTGTGCAAATTATGTTGGAAGTTCTATATTCATGTCAATTCCCAGAGCATTCATCTAACAGTAGGTTTTTCTTTTATCCTCTCTTTGGTGTGAATTCTAATAGTGTAATACGTATTGTTAATTATTATCTCGAAGAAATTGAATTATTCTAACTTCTTTTTTTCCCCATTTTTCTTTTATCAGAACACAAATAGAAAATAGTGGCATTCCGTGGTTTAAAAACCGAATTTCTCTTTGTAAGGTTTATACTTGGCTCTGCACCTTTACTCCTAAAGACCATCCTTTTAGTAGATGAAAGTGTTGATGAAAGCGAATACTTGAAAATCTCAGAAGAGTTAATGGGGTTTCCTCGGGCATCTCCCAAATTGGAAATAATATGTAAACCAAATGAGTGCTCTACTGAGAAGGCCAGATCGGCTTTCTCATTCTATAAATTGGCACAATAAGGTCTTTTTCCTTGCTGTTTAACTCTGTATTTCATAACCATCAACATTGTGATGGAAAAGCAAACTCCAAATTGGATAAACCATTTTTGGTTTAGTTTAATAGTTCTGATATGGATCATAATATCATTGACACATTAACCACTAAATTACGTAATAATGTATATCTTCAGAAAGAAATCAATGTGATTAGCACCTTAGTTAGAAGAGGCAGCCAGTAAATCTGCCTCAAATCAGGCCTAAAAGGACTTATCCTTTCCAGCAATTTAAAGAAGTCACATTTTATACACTTTTTCTGGTCTTCATCATGTTCCTCCATATAGTACTAGGCTTTGAAGCTTTGATTTGCTCAACAATATTCTCGGGTTTCAGTATTTATCATCAGCCTTTGCCTTGGCATCCTTCTCCATTTTCTTATACTGATCTACCTCAGGTTGAAACTTGACCGATATTGATTTGGTAAAGGCTTGAGTTTCCACCGCATATACTGGAGGAACATGTTGCACATAAGGAGTGGCAATATGTGCCCCTTGTACATTCTGAGCTGGATAAGTTTGGACAATAGGTGTATTTTGGATTAGAGGTGGTGGATTCGATGGGTTTACGGGAGTAGTTGTAGGCACTGAATAGGTGTTAGTGGATGGAGAAATGTAAGGAGTGTGAGTTGTAGGTTGATTTTGTGGGTTGACAGGTGGTGGATTAGAAGGAGTAGCATAGGTAATGTAGGTAGGTGGTTGACTTTGTGGAGGAGTGTAGATGGGTGTCAAATTTGGTGGATTTACGGGAGTAGTGGAGGTTGTTGTGGGGGAAAGTGTTCAAGAACTGGTGAATCAAGTGATGGAAAACGAGATGGGTTTGGTGCAGTACTCCTAGGTTCAGGAAGTGGACTTTGGAGTGTGATGGATAAATTGGTCAAGTCTCTAACCCGAATTAGTTTGCTATGTAGATCCTCAATCTCTTGAGTCAAGCGGGGCGATATGTTCATCATGTTGAATAGTAGTTCTATCTTCAGAAGTCTCGAGAGAGTCATTAGGAACCATGATATGTCTTGGACCAATTGGATTAGACGCAATTGGATTAGTCATAGTAATTTTTCTTCCTTGAATAACCCAATTACGCCGAGGTAATGCTGATGATTTGGACCTGGTGAAGTAAGAATGGTTAGCCAGCTCGATTGTCAACACGAATCAACTTTTGGTTGGGAATAAAAATAAAAGATAGAAAATAAAAAAATATAATGTTAGTTTAAAATGAAAAAGTAAAGATATGCCCATGAAATTCAAATTAATCACAAAGCATGCAAGTTATCAAGTAGAGTCAAATAAGTTGTAAGAATAACATTGAGATAAACAGGTCATCAAGTAAAGCCAAATATATTGTAAAGATAACATATAAACGCGTTCTAATATGCTTGTGACCTCTTTGTGCCAGAGGCAGGCCTAACGTAGATTCGAGGAGTATATTTTCGAGTATATTTGCTATAATATGTCATCCCATTGCTCTTGATTAATTAAACAAAATTATTATTTTTTCAGAATAAGGTACAAAAATAGTGAATTTTTTTTATTACATGTTGAATGAATACAACGTAAAGTACTGAAATAAAGTAAAAGAAATTTTGTTAATGGGGCTTCCTCGGACATCTCCCAAATTGGAAATAATACGTAAACTGAGAAGGCCAGAGCGGCTTTCTCATCCTATAAATTGGCACAATAAGGCGTTTTCCCTTGCTGTTTAACTCTGTATTTCATAACCATCGACATTGTGATGGAAAATCAAACTCCAAATTGGATAAACCATTTTTGGTTTAGTTTAATAGTTCAGCGCCTTTGGAATCATCATTCTGACAATGTAATAAAATAAATATCTTAATTCAGAGCTTGACACAAACATATTTCATGCATTTTGCTGATAACATTACCCACTAAAACTAAGAATCACTATTCCAATATTTGCAGTTTCTGGTTCTATTATTATTATTCACTAGACGTTGCAAGTATACACCAAACAAAGATGGGATACCATTTTCCCATCTATTTTTCAAAGAGCAAATGAGGGTTGAAAATATCCATACTAGAATGCTTTTGATTTTGATCTCTATTCCATGAATTTGCGAAATATTCAATATGCCTCTTAAAAAGAATATAATATCATTTATGTAGACATGAACTAGATTTTAGAGTTAAGTAGTTTACCCTAATTGAAATTGAACACGTTTTGTAGAGTTTAATTAGAATTAAAAATATCTTGTAGAGTCTCACAAAATTTCAATGTATACACATTCATAAAGCAATGTTGTTAGTTTAATTTATTGTTTATTGTTAAAAGGTTAAATCTTTTTGTACAATTTTGTGGTTTATCTTTTCTACTATTTGAGTTACTATTGTTTAATATATATTTATTTAGCAGACTTTCAAGAATATATGGTATTGTTATCTTTTTTGTAAAAAAGATAAAATCAATAATTTCCATTTATTTAAATCTGTTTATAATAATTCAATTTTCCAATTAAAATTTAATTGTCTTCAATTTATATTAAGAAAGAAAAAGAACAAAGTAACAGAGTAGGGTGGGTTGTCTCTGAGCTTGAACTGTGGAAGCAACCATTAATATTTTTACTTTATCCTAGTCCATCCATATTAAGTGAATTGATGGAAATTTTGTTGAAACATTTTTCTTTTTTAGTATTTGCCCTTCAATTAATGAGGATTTTAACTACTTTACATTTTAAAAAGAAATCATATCATATCATATATTACTAAAAGCATGAACAAAAAAAGTTGAAAGTTGAATTACGATTTTACCCCTTCTAGAAATTAAATTGTTATAAAATATTTAAATATTTGATTGTATAAGTTTAATTAAAATGTTAATGACTTTTAGACTTCCTAAGATTAATTCCTAATTAAATATCTAATTTATTAGTATTTATCATCTATAATCTATATGTATATAATAATAATAATTTTTTTTTAAAAAAAGTCTCTACCTAAATTGCTATACTTTTCCTCTTCTCATAACTTTTTCCTTAACCCCTCTCATAAATAATATAATTTATATGGATAAAGTATTATCCTTTATGATAATTAGCGAAATTTAATAATTTAATGGGTGCAAATCTGCAAAATGGAGACACACACATTGATAATGTCCTCTTGATTATTATTAAAGAATGACTCTAGCTTCATAAATTTAAATTCATTGATGCTTAATTACGTGATAAGAACTTTTAGTACGTTGTTCTTTCTACATGGTTTGCTAACTTTAATTTTCTTTTTTCTATTCTTCATCTATTTATTATTATTTTCTAATTACTTATTCAACTTTTATACTCTTAATATCCATAACTTTCATCTTTTCATATTCATAACCTTCAAATATTTAAACTAAAACTTTAAGATATCTTTTGATATTCCTTCTATTCTATCTAATATAAATTCAACTTCTTTATCTCATGAAACCCCTACCAATATTATTAGGCTATTATTTTTATTCTATAGTTAAAGTAGATGAAGAAGACTCTTGAATTTTGATAGGATATGAAAGGAGTCGATAAGAACTCAGAGAGTTATGTACTAATTTTGTACTTAGTTTTTCATCTATACATAGTCTTATAAGAATAATGTTTACATTGTATTTTTTCTTAAATCTGTTTCTTTTTGTCTTTTTTTTCTCTCTATTAGACTTCTTAATTTAGTTTTCCATGAATGTTTTATTGCCATACCTCTTTATTCTTATTTTGTAATTGTTGCATTTTATTATTCATTACAATTTACATATATATTTCCATGAAATTTTAGTCATTCTAACGTATCTATAAAAATTCACATGAAATACACGTGCGAAACACGCGTTCAGAAACTAGTAGTTTGAAAATAATTGTAATAGTGACATTCTAACTAGGTAATGAAATTTTATTTTGCCTCTTGATTGGCACATTATTAATTGTTTTCCTCTGCCCCTCTCTCTCTCTCTCTCTCTCTGCCTCAATAATGGCCTTATTCTCTCCAAAGTCAGAGCTTTTGTTCTTGTTCTTCTTCATCTTTTCTCTATCCTTCAATCTTAGCCGTTCAAATAAAGATGATGATGTTCATGATCTCCTTCCTTCTTACAATCTTCCAAAGGGTCTTCTCCCAAACAATGTGAAATCCTACACTATTTCCACAAAAGACGGTTCTTTTACTGTCCAACTTACACATCCATGTTATGTACAGTTTCAAGATCAACTTGTTTACTACCAAAAAGATATTAAAGGGAAGTTGAGTTATGGATCTGTCTCTGATGTCACTGGAATACAAGCAAAGAAGTTGTTTGTATGGGTATCTGTAACTGGGATTAGTGTTGATGATGAGTCTCAGATGATTGAATTTCATGTTGGATTTTTGTCTGAAAAATTGCCAGCTAAGGAATTTGAGAATATTCCTACTTGTACTAATAAGATTAAGGGTTGCCAAGATTCTGCCTTTGCTTCAATTTGATGAGGTCAACTTCTAAATCCAATATTACTTGTAGTTTGAGTCAATGAATGCAAACTTTGTATAAATTGAAAAAAATTTCATATATTGTTTTGTTCTGAACTGCTGAAAAAGGAATTGTCTTTCTCCCAAAGACAGATCCTGTGTTATCAAGAGAAGTTCTCTTTATGAGTCAGTATGTATGATGGTGTTCATCGATGTTCGGTTATCCTTTGCCAATGTAATTTGAGGTTATTCCCACTTGTAAGAATAAATAAATAAATGGTGCTAAGATACATCCTTCCTTTGCTTTAGTATAAACTGAAGTTCCAATCTTTATAAGCATGTTTAATGTTTTTTTTTGGTAAACTGTGAAGAATTACCATAACAACCAAATAGTTACATCTAAAGAGCACTCTAGATTTAAGCCACCTTCGAGGAAGTCTACAGGTCAAACAGAAAAAAAAATTCCAATTTCTGTACTCTTTCTTGAACTGATTTCCAGTGCCACTGTACAGGTCTTCAATTATTTATTCAGCTTGGTTGTTCAACTACATTCCACAAATAGATGTAGCTGGGATTCAATTTATTGTCCTCACGTAAGTAGCAAATTCCATCGTCTGTTGGTTTATGAAGTCTGATCATCCTCTCTTTGTCAGAAATTTCTCTTGAATGGCCAGCCAGACAATAAATCTATGTCTAGGCAGCATGATAGAATTCCATATCAGCGCAACTTCTGTACTTTCGGCAGCCTTCCTAGTAGTTTGTTATAGCTCCTACTCACAGAATAGTTTTCCATTGTCAGTAAAACAATATACCCTTCTGTCATTGCCGTGCACTTTGATGGAGTTCATCTTCCTCCATTACCAGCTACTGTCTCCATCTTTAATGTTGTCAATCTGATTTTATGTCTATATATAAAAGTACTCCTAGTAATTTGAGTTCATTGATGTTATCAGATTCGTGTGTGCAATCTAGTATCGTATGTGCAAATTATTCAATATATATATTCTTTGAGTAGAAGAGCTAAGGCATCAGGTGCTGCTAAATCTGAGTTGTCTTTCTCGCAAAGACAATTCTTTTACCATTAAACTCACAGAGTCATGTTATGTATAGTTCAAAGATTGGATCCAAGGAGGATTAGTTTAGTGATAAGAGTGCAAACGTGTGATGTGTGGGTTAGGTGCAGTCACCAGTTTGAACGTTGTCACAAACAAAAATCTTGTATTTAAGTGGAGAAGGGTGAAGGGATGAGCCCGTCATCCACCGAGTTCCAAATCGTGTGACAGATGGCCCATTGGGATTTCTCGCTTATCAAATACCATTGTGTTTACTATGAAAAGAATGTTAAAGGGAATTAAGTAATTGGCTTATGGAGAGGTTGCTTAATTATGTCTCTGGTATTCGGGCTACAGTAGGTTATATTGGAACATCACGAGTCAGTTTAGTTATTTAGTCGTATTAAGTATGAGCAGTCCCTATCCCTGTTTATTTAGGTTTAAGTTTCAGCAGTTATTGTCTAGTTAGGTTTTATTACTTCAGTTCGTTTAGGAGTCTTTCCACTGTAATTCTATTTAAGCCACTTTCTGTCGTCATTAATAAATTACCGTCTTTCAAATTATACTCGGTCTTCACATGGTATCAGGGCTCTTCACGCTCTAACGAGAACGATCCAAATTTTTTTCCTTCCTTCTCCTCACACAGATCAGCAACAATGACCAATCCCAATGGGAACAACAATGGCAACAATCCAAGAGTGGTCAATGCTGATAACACAATGGGTACCAACATAATCATTCAGTTCAATCCTGCATTCCAACTACCCATTAAACTAAGCGGTGGTCACAACTTCGCCACCTGGAAAGCCCAATTCTACATGCTTATGTATGGCTACAACCTCTTTGGCCATCTCGACGGGACCACTCCGGCCCCCAATCACACAATTGCCCTCGGTACGAACATATCTCCTAATCCTACCTTCTTACCTTGGTTCCGCCAAGACAAACTCATCCAGAATGCCCTTATGGCTTCTGTCGAACCCACCATTGCCTCTACTGTTGCAACTGCTGACTCAGCTAAATCATCTTGGGATGCTTTGCATACCACTTACGCGAACATGTCTCAAATTTAGTTTACGTGATCAGTTTTCTTGTGTCGCTAAGGACTCTCACTCCATCACTGAATATCTTCACAATATTCAGTCCCTATCGGATGAGTTAGCCACTGCTAGCGCTCCTGTGTCCAATCCTGAACTCATAGTCAAAATACTCAATGGTCTGGGGCCTGAGTTTCGAGAGATATCTGCTGCCATTCGTGCATGTGATACGACTATATCCTATGAGGAATTGTTTGAAAAACTACTAGACTATGAACTCTTCCTTCGCCACGAGGATGCTAAGAAATTGTCCAGTCCTATCACTGCTGCAGTCGCCACTCCCACCAAATACAACACCAATAATCGCAACAATTGCAGGCATACAACCAATTCTCAACAATGGTGTCAGATCTCACGGCCAAATACTCCACCACAATGGTAGTCTAACTCAAATCCAAACGGCGTTACTCGTTGTCAACTATGTAACAGGATAGGCCACACAGCCAATGTTTGCCGCTCGAAGTCTCACAATCATTTTGAAGCCAAAGCCAACTATGCAGTTGGGTTTACTGCTGCCACCAACCCCTGGATAGTTGACTCGGGAGCTACCCATCGCATCACAACAGAGCCACACAACCTACAACCGTACCACGGTAATGGGGATGTCTCCATGGGTGATGATAATAAAATTCCTTTTTCCCAATTATCACTGCGTAGCTCTAAACCTCTTCATATTATTTTTAGTGATTTATGGGGGCGATCACCGATTTTATCTCTTGCAAGAAGCTATATTATTGTATTTTTGTTGACCAATATACGAAATATACTTGGCTCTATACATTAACGAAAAAAGTGAAGTTAAAGAGATCTTTCAAAAATTCCATCCTCTGATTGGAAAACATTTTGACACCAAAATTTTATCACTTTACACTGATGGCGGAGGAGAGTATAAAAGTCTTGACTCCTATCTTTCACTTCACGGCATTGAACACCTTTCCATCCCACCTTATACGCCTCAACGAGTTGCACTTGTAGAACAACGACATCGCCATATCATTGAAACTGCAAAAACACTTACATGAGGGGTCCCTTCCACCCCAATTTTGGTCTTTCACGTGTCATCACACTGTCTACCTCATCAACCGTCTGCCCACCTCCCACCTAGATAATAAATCCCCATTCCAACAATTACTTGGAAAATCACTTGATTATAGTTCTCTACGTACTTTTGGTTGTTTATGCTATCCGTGGCTTAAACCATACTCCAAAAATAAACTTGAACCAAACTCTACCCCGTGTGTCTATCTCGGATTCTCCTTGTCTCATCACTGTCATCAATGTTTTGACCCAATCTCTGCAAAGGTGTATTTATCTCGAAACGTGCGATTTGTTGAGAATAATTTTCCATTTAAAACTATGTTCTCCAACCTTGCCAGTAAATCGACTCCCCTAGAATGGGAGACAGCCACAATTTCCAATTCTTCCGACCCCACATCTGAACTTCCCTTAAGTACAGATCTTCCCCCTCCATTAGAAATAGAAGAACGCAAAACAGATTCCCCATCAACGTCTGCTTCTTCTCCAGCCAAGCCCCAGGGCAAATTCAAACTCGCAGTCCTCCTGGCATAAACTGACAAAGACATATCGTTGTACAAGCACAGCTCATCAAGAACTTATAAGAATACATCTTCAGGCTAAATTGGACATATTTGTAGTTAATAATGAAACGACAAAAAATGCTTGGAGAAAAGAGAGAATATAAGTCCAGAAAGAGTAATGATCAACTTGCGAGTGCTGAGTTAGAACTTTGGGTTACAAACAGTAAATCGCATATCTAAAATAATATTGGAATATATGTATTTGTTGCTAGTCACTAGATGGTGCTTTCAAAATAAGTACTAATATATTTCTTGTATATATTGATCACTGCTTCTGCAGCCCGTCATTGTGTACAATAGAATGGAAGCGTTCATTTGCAGGGGCAATTAAGCTGTGCATCTGTAAGAACATGGCTTTCTCCCCAATGTTATCTAATAAGATATGGATTTCCCGATCTTAAGGAAATGCTGTCTTTGTCTTATCTTATCACCCCTTTCTCGTTTGAGTACACAACACATAAGAATTTGATGCTCTCGACAACTTTTCTTCTCTGATATAAGCATTTCTTTTCCATTCAGAATGAGATGTATTCTAAGATTATGTAGAATGAGGTTGCTGATCCATTTAATCGTCTTGCAGGACAAATGGATCTCTGAGGTACTGTTTTATGCGTCTTGCGAAGAATGAAATGTCGACTCGGCTTGAGAAATAGTCAGTATTTGGAGTCTATGAAATTCTTCCTTAACAGAAACAGAAGAAGGGACTTCTATCTTTGGTGGCTGTTCTTCTTGGCTCAATGTTTCCTTCTCAATTCTCACACATCTATAAACAAGCGAAATAGCACATTTCGATTTATCATAATCTTTTGATCACTGATCACAAATCTATAAACAAATCGATGATGGCTGAACATATTTTCTGTGGTGACTAAAATAGTTTGTCATTAATTATTGAACATATTTTTCTGGCAGAAATAGGAGGTCTCCCACACCAAGAGGCATCTGCGATGGATACAATCCTTCCACCTCAACTAGAGGTCTGGGGTTCTAGTTAAAAAGTTCCTTCTACTTCTGTTAGTTATAAAATATATATATATTTATTTCAGTAAATAGGCAAATCCCTATCAAGAATGGGAGCCAGAGGCAATATGTCTGTTCCAAAAACTAAAACTAAACAAAAGAGAAATCCTCTCCAAAGCGTGCCAATTTCAAAGCCCCTTTGGCAATTGGTGATATCAAGAAGCTGGCCATCCCTCATCACTGCTTTCAACGATCTCTCATCACTCTAGTTTTCCGGAGTTAAAAAGCTTGAAATGAGAGAAAAACATTGCTTGAAATGAGAGAAAAACTAGATGTTTTTTCATCCATGCACATGCTTGTACCTCATAAATAAAAATAAAATGATCACTTGTACATCTAATCAAACTTTGATGGTTCATCTTTGTAGGTACACACGGTATATGTTCAATCATCTGGACCTCGACAAATAAGTTTTTCACGTGCCGAGAGGACAAGTTTTCTATATACTGATTAAGAAATAATGTAGCACACTGATAACAATAATTTCACATTTCCAATAGCTCCAGAAAGTTTAGAAAAAAGGATGTGAGCTCTTGCTCATAAATTCATTACAAGTTCCACACAAATCACTTAGAGTTGAAATTAATTCAAATACTTGACTTATTGCTGAAGATCCTTCAAACTAGCTGAGGTCCTCCTCCATCTTTTGTTTGCAAGCTTGAATGAAACATTCACTGAGAAAGGGAACTCAGATTCAAGTAATAATAAGCATGGTGTGGTATAAAAGAAAAATGAACATGACAAGAACATACCAGATAACGAGTCAGAGAGAAGAATTTCTATCCCAATCTGGAGGCTGTATAGTAACTTTGAATGCATCATTTGCTATTTCATCATGCTGAAACGCTTGAATTTTCTTGGCTGAATTAGCAACATCCCAGCTACACCAGTTTACTTCAATACTTTCTAGAGATACAGCATCATCAAAATGAGAAGGTATTTTCTCAAGCCGCTTACATTTGGTTAAAACCAAACGTTCAAGCAATGGAAAAGCATCCTCGGAGACAGACCACTGTGAAATGTTGAGGTCCTCCAATTCTAAGTATTTGAGTTCAGGGAACTCTGAATCATTCACTTCCCATTCATCCCCTTCAAAGGCTCTGAGAAGTAACTTTAGAATCTTCAAGTTAGGAAGCTCTCCTATACTCAAGATTTGGCTCCATGGTAGACGAAACTTCGACAGAGTCAATTCCCTAAGTCTTGAGGGAAAACTGAAGACATGTGGAAGTTTAGCTGGATAGTTGTTGGAGACAAGCTTGAGGGATTCGAGGTGACTTAGAAACTCTAATCTGGGAAAACAAACACACCTTCCCTTCACTTTCTCTGAATAACCAAATGTCCCCGAAAATATGCAACTCAGCTTTCTCAAATTTGGCATCTTTCTCAATATCATCTCTGTAACTTCACCGTAAACAAGATGTGGAGTGGAAAAGGTTTCCAAATTATCTAACTGAGAGTCTGCAAGTGATTTACTCATGTTCTCAGGCAAACTAAATGAAGCACGATGGTTTACATGTATATTCCTCATTTTAACCATCTTTAGAAGTGAAATGGGTAATATCACCTCTACTCCCAATCCTCCTATCACAAAAGTTTCGAGATTCCAAAGCTTAGATATACATGAAGGAATTGAATTTCCACCAGTTTTAGCAGCAAAATACTTCAAATGAATTAGAAATTGTATTTCACTGGGAAAAGTACCACCAATGTTGAAGGATTCCAAATCCAACACCTTAACAAGTTTGAAACTGTCAAAGATGAAAGAGATATTACACGGCCATAACAAGTTATCTGAATCAACCACATTGACCAACAAAGAGCGAACATTCGAGCGAGATGGCTGCCACAGATCAATCTGATCCTCAGAAGTATGAACAAACAACCGGTAGTCCATAGACATTTCAGGAAATGTATCCCCACCAGTGAATAATCTGTTTAAAGAGAAAATAATGAAAATGAGAGTTGATATAAACAATAATACAATAAAATCAGTATAGTTCTTTATACCCATTGATCTGAAGAAGGAAATTCTCTTGTTTGGACTTCTCCAAGCAGAATTTATGCAACAGATCATGAACGCGACATGTTTTAAGCTTCCCGTTGGGTCTCTTCTCCACGTCCATCACTAAATTTTTACTAATAAGATCTTCCAAGAGACCTTCTGCAGCATCTGCTAGTCCGTTTTCCTCATTTGCTTGTACAAAACCCTCAGCAACCCACAACCGAGTCAATTTTGAGACCTGAATATCCTTTCCCTTTAAAAGTCCTCCAAAATAGAGAAAACAAGGCTTCAACTTGTGCGGTAAATTCCTATAACTGAATCCAATTATAGACATGCTCTCTTCCAAGCTACCAATATTCAGCAAACCTAGACTTTCTTCTATTTCCTTCCACAATTCTGCTTTTATTATCTTTTTCTCTTTGAGAACACCAGCAACTAAAACAATGAAAAGAGGCAACCCTCCACATTTTTTAGCTATTCGGAACCCCACATCAACAATTTCAGCAGGACAGCTCTTCCCTTGAAACAACTCTTGCTGTAATAATGTCCAACTCTCATCATCTCTGAACAAGCGAAGATGATGAGGTTCACTTTCACATTTAGCATAATTGGCAACATTACTCAGACGTGTTGTTAGAATAATTCTACTCCCATTCCGAGCATCTTTGAAGCACATAAGTAGATTGTCCCACACTTTATCATCCCACACATCGTCAATGAGAACTAAGAATCTCTTGGTCAACAAAAATCGGCGCAGCTCATCAGCCAATTCACCATCGTCTTTTTCATTGCGATCAATAGGCTCAAGCACACCATTCAAAATGGCAAGCAACAAATCTCTCCATGAATATACTTGAGTCACGCGACACTGAGCACGGACATCAAAGTGAGAGGTGATTACTGGATCATTGTAAATCTTCTCGGCAAGAGTAGTCTTACCAATTCCCGGCATGCCAACCAATGAGATGACATCTAGCTGACGCGAGCCGCCAAGTAGCTGCTTCTTCATTTGGTCCATCGCCTCCTGGAAACTCTCCATTTCTTCATTTGATCCTGGAGTATTAGCTGATAGAGACGGCACAAGATGAGTTGAGGTCTTTCTAACTTTGAGCACTGCCACATCTATCTTTTTTCTTTCACATGTTTCCTTAACAACTTTATTTAGAAGTTTAATATTCTCAGCAGCTTCAGAAATCCAAAGAACTTTGTACCAGAGTGGATAAGAATAGGTCAAGCACGAGTCCATGACATACTCTGCCTTGTATGACATGGCAGTAACTCTTGTTATAAGACTATAAACTTCATCATGCTCATCGTAGATTTCTGGGAAATGATCAGCCAACGTTCTTAGACACAATAAGCCCTCCTTCAATGGCTCAATTTGACGTTTTAAGTCGATGACTGACTCGAGCTTAGAACTTAACATCTCATCCAATTTTCCCAGGAAGCAATCGAGAAATCCTAGTTCATTTATCTTGGGGAAGCTATAACTTGAAGAATCTGGAACTTTGAGACAAATCATTCTGACCTCTTTCTCAACAAACTTAAGCAATTGCCTGACATCATAGAGATGTAGCCTGTAATACCAAGAAGGTGCAGAATATCTGATGGGGAAGAGACAGACAAACATATCTTGAACACGTTTCACAAGGTCTTTGAGCTCTTGATGCATATCACGATGTTGTACAATATCTGCAATAAAAGAACCCAAATAAACTAGTTTGTGTTTGATTACTGGGATTTGGTTCTTCTGAAAAGGAATTGGACAAGCATCATAATTGAGAAGCCCGTCCTGGCATTTCAATAAGAAATCAATAAGGCCTTCTCCATCTGTCATGATGTACGGTGATGCATCCAGAAACTGAAAGCATACTTTTCTGACCTCTATCTTGACAGATTTAATCTCAGAGAATAAAAGCCCAATACTCTGAATGCTTATTCTCTTGATGATTTTTGCTATCTTGTTGGCAGTCACTTCTGCATGCATTAAGATATGATGCAATTCATTAAGCTGTGTGTGTTGCTTGAGAACATATATGAGAAGAACTCTAAGATAAATAAGCTCTTCATGAGCTTCCAAAGTGGCTTTGTTTAGACTGCGCTCCAGTACATCATATATCAACCTTTTTTCAGATTCAATAAGCTTGAAAGCCACAGTCAAAAACTGAAGAACAAGATTGCTTTTGTTGCTATTCACAGATTCGGCCTCAATTGCAAATCCACTGCACTGAGCTAGAGGATCAACAAGAGATGTTACCAAGAGCAACAATCCATAGTAGAACTTTTTAATGTCATATCCATCTGTAAATGACAAATCAGTTTCGTCCTTCAGTAGCAGATTGTCAATAATATATTCATGAAATCCCATCATAACTAAATCCATGTTGTCGTGACCAGAGGATGACAAGAAATAAGAATCAATGACCTCAAATCCAATAGGAAGAAAGTTCAGCAGATATATCTCAGTTGATGATGAAGCAGAAATGGTGGGACACATTTGGCTAATTGCTGCCTTGATAAAATTGAACCTAAGAAGCAATTTAAAATGCGAGCGATTCATTTCCCAGGCCAAGTCTTCTTGTTTTTTATAACGTAAAAGATCTCTAATGTCTGAAAATGCTTCGTCAGTCACAGATTGGATAAGGGTTAAAAAATCAGTTATCTTAGGTTGCTGTTTGCACTGCTCCAATAAATCAGTGAGAAAAGTTCCCAATACTATCAGCTCTTCCCAAGCATAGTCAATCAGATCTTTCAGTGGAGCTGTCCTGGTTGCTTTCCTATTAAGTAGCTGAACCAGTCTGATTACTACATTGAAATGATTAAACTTTGGCTGCAAAACAAAAAGAAGATCCTTATCATAGGAGTAGATCATAAATGCTGCCTCAAAGGCCAGAGCTTCGATAAGTGATTGAAGAGAACTGAATTCTTTGAGTGGAGTGCCTCTATATTCTATGTCCTTATAAAAATTTGAAAGGTTATAAAGTCCATATTCGAGAGTACAGTAAATTCCATCATCGCCTGGAGGTGTCTCCCTCAGATCTGCTTGTAGACCATTAACAAAATCAAGCATACATCTGGACTTCATTGTAGTCTCTGATCTTGATGACTTTGACGCTGTCAAGAGGCTTATATATATCTGCCTCAAATCAGTCCTAAAAGGACTAACCAATTTATGCGACTCAAATTTTGAATTGATTTTGTAGGCCACCTGTAGGAAATATTCTTGTAGTGCAGTATAAGCTACATCCTCAACATGGGTGAAGAGATACTGCATACTCTCATGCTCAATGCACCGACTTGAAGTTAATATGAAAAAAGCTTGTAGATATCGCAGCTTCACTGGGGCACGATCCTGTACATAATCAAGCAAAAAATCGACAAACCTCACCATCTCCATAGTAGTGATTCGGCTAGATGATGTTGATGGCTTTGAAGCTTTGATTCTTCTAGCAATATTCTCAGGTTTAAGTATTTTCAGCACCTCTGATATCATTCCTCTAGTTGATCTCGATGGCTTTGAAGCCGCTTTGAGTCGCTCAGCAATGTTCTCCAGCTTAATTTTTTTCAGCGCCTTTGTCATTCTAATGGTGTAATGTTGATCCATGTGAGTACATATCTCAGAAAAGCCATCAAGAGCTTGTTGAAATAAGGCCCCTAGTTGTGTGGATATCATATTCTCAGGGCGAACCTCCTCCAGTTTTGCGAGAAATAGGGATGCACATTCTAGTTGATATCTAGCATCGTCCAATTGATTGGTCGTGGAACTATCTAAATGCCTGCCTTTCAGAAGGTCTATGGCACCAATCGCTGCTCGACACTCCTGGGCCATTTACTTCCCTGTTTTTCACTTTCCTCTAATTGTTGATAAATCCTGCAAGTAATAAAATCAATACCTTAATTCAGGGCTTGACACAAACATATTTCATGCATTTACTCATTCCATTATGTTTATTGGGAAGGCTGTACAGTTAAATTGGTTATGAGGTCAAGAACATGCGTATCGATTTGACTCATTGATTGGTGTATTAGCTATTAAATATGTTTGAAAGAAAACAAATCAAATGGAACAATAGAGCTTTATTGCTTGATGTTTCAACCAGGTACGGAGATGATAAAGTATTAACTGGTCACAGATCCAGAGACGAGTGAATATAGAAATACTTGAGAGCTAAGACCTAGTAAATTATAGAAAGCGTGCAGCACAAGAATATCAGTGCATTGCTTTTTTATTGTTCAGATTCCAACCCCTTACAAAGTATGTAAAGACTACTGTTTATAGGCAACAAAGATAATACATTAGCCAATAGAAGGCTCCACTCGAGCCCTATGGTGCTTGTGTACAATAGAAATGCTCCACCAGGGAATACCGTTTTTCATGCCAGCTACTATTCCTCTGTAATTTGTAGGATCTCATACGGACATATCAGGCGTATGTGTCCTTTTGTTTTACCATTGGGACACAAGTGTGAAAAATTAAAATTGATTTTTTGGAGGTACAAAAAAATATCTTAGATATTTGTAGAACTTTCTAGAATTTGGTAGAGTAAATATTTTTGATATTTATACTTGAGAAAAATCTAGATGTTCTAGATAATTAAATATTTATAGTAAAGTATATAAATATCTCTACATTCTTGTTACATAGTTAGAAGATAAGGATATTTAGATATTTTTGGTAGATGTATCTAGAATAATTTCTAAAAGCATCTCTATACAAGTATAAATAGGGGTGACATTAGGCATTTGTAAATAACCTAAGAATAACCAAAAAACATAAGACAATTCAAGAGTCTTCTTTCATAAACAAGTTCTCCTTCCTAGCTTCCTCTTCTTTAGTTGAATCTGCTAATCTTAGTTAACAATCTTGGACTAACAGAAGGCTTCTCGATTATAATTTTCTCCTGCTATTCTCTACAACAAGTCCTTCACTGACTTTGGGCCACGAGTTCCTTCCTTTTTCTCCAATAACGACCACCCTGTAATCCTAGTAATGACCTGAGGCCAAGAAAACTGGTCCGGCCTTTGACCAATGGAATCATCATGGATACTTTTTCCCAATCTTATATGCCACATCCTCATTTCCAATACTACCATGTATACAGACTATTTTCCCCCCAATACAGATTAAAGTACCACTAAAAACTAAGAATAACTACTCCACTATTTACAACTTCTGGTTCTACCGTGCATATTATTCTTGACAAGTTCATCAAGGTCATAAACATTGCACGTATATACCAAACAAAGATAGGATACCATTTTCCTTAACTAGAGGTCTCAAGTTCGAACCCTGGATATGAAGAAAATCTTGTTGGGATTGTCACCCCCGAATGGGCCCAATAGTGCGCGATTCGAATTCAGTCGGGATGTGGACTCCAAAAAAATCTTATCCTAATCAGAATAAAAACTAAATATCAACCTAAAGACATCACCAATATGCCTGCACAAGATAGTAATCGGTTCGTTATGCCAACCCCAAAGGACAAATTTAGACCATTCATAAAGTCCAGGGAGATGAAGAGTAATCCTGTGCATGAAATACTTTCAAGTGAGTGAGCATACCTGTGATCTACACTCTAACCAAAAACAGCAATTTTTTTTTTTTGTTGTAGTCAAAATTCATCCTCCAATAATCTCTTTCATCATCAATAATTACTTTCACTATGCAAGTTTTTTCTTCTCTTCAAAGCATACTAGTTAAAAATATAGAGAAAAAGAGCTAGTATTGATAAACTCTGTCTATAGTTTCTTTCAATTGATCAGTACTAAATGTTCTTTTCGTGTGGAAGGAAAAAAAGTAGGTACAAATAAACAATGATAAAGAAAGACTTGTCAATTCTTTTTCTTGTTTTATCCTCTAATGGACCACAGATGAAATATTAATAAAATATTTGCTACAAAACAAAAAGATGCTAAAGGAGATATTGTAGAATAATAATTTATATTAACTTTATTTGTCTTTTTAAGCATTGATTATTACTTTCTTATGTGGAGTATAGAGTCAGCATCAACTAGTGGTTTCATCAAAATAATAGAAAAAATATATATGTTGCTTCTGAGTTCTGTGCAAAGCTAAGTTCAATTATTAAGTGCTAATTTATTTTGTTACTGACTTACTGTCTTTTACACATTAATAAACAAAAGAAGTTTGGAGTCTATTGAAAACAACCTCTTAATTTTTCTCGATTTGTGGAATAGAAGAAGTTGAATCAGAAATCCTCTCCAAATGTATCAAATTGTCTTCTTGAAGCAGTTCACTGCACAAGATGTGTACCTTCTACTTGTTGCTTCAAACTCTACATGGTATTGTTTGTCAATTTTAGAAATCTACTATTAGTAGAGCCAATCCAACATATCTTGAATTGAATGTCAACACGATCCATTGATTTTTTTTTGTTATTTTAGTCTGATCAACAGACCCTTTAGAACAGTTAAAACTCGTAAGAAGTGTTAAACATTTATCTACTACTTAATTAAAGGTATTTCAAAGAGGAATCTAGAATATTCGAAGAGTTGAAGCAAAGGCAAAGAACATAATGATAATACACATACCAGTGTGTTTGATTACTTGCTGCGTTGCACGTATATCTCAGGCTAATTTATATAAAACTATATAAAATAAAGCATTTAAAAAAGATTGTAAAAATATTATTTGTTCATAGAAAGATGAAAAACATAACACTTCAGTCTTCAATATTAATAGGGGAAAATAGAAATATAAATTGTAGATAAATTTATATTTGTGTATAACGTGGAAGATGAATGGAAGAAAAACTAAAATGTAAACGAGTGAACCTTTGGTTATATATATATATATATATATATTATATATTATTATTATATATTATATATTTTATATATACCTTAAAAACATGAACTCCTAACTTGAATGTTAAATTACTATAATATCCCTAACTTAGAATGTGACTTTTTCGATGAGTTGTGACTTTTTCAATAAGTTGTGACTTTTCCAAAGGGTTGTGACTTCTTGGAAAGGTCACGACTTTTCAAATTTTTCGATGAGTTGTGACTTTACACAAATAACACTTGTTCATACTACCCTTTTTTGACTATAAATATAGGGGCTTCCTCTCATTTTTCGACCACAATTTTTTTTAATCTTCTACTCTTCTTCTTCTTGCATTTAAAAAATTTTCATGCGATTTATTGTCGTTGAGTGAGTTCAAAGTTTAGCGGAATACGATATACCACTATTTTGATTAAGTAAATTGTTCTATCGTAAGAGGATATATTCCTTAACCTCGAGTACTTGAGTAAAATAATTCTTAATGTTCCAATATATGAAGTTAACATGATGTAGTCTAAACTCATTTGTCTTTGTTAACAATTTCTCTTGTGATGTAGATATATGCTTTTGAATATCTTTTTCAAATATTATTAAACTTCTCAAGAGTTAGAGAATTGTCACGATTTGCTTTTTGATGCTCAAGACAAAAGAATGACTTTATTTATAAATGTTACTTATGTAATTTAGATTGTTAGGAAGTTTTCTTCAAAATAGTTATTACTATATAAACATTGCCTTTTTGTTAATATAAACATTGTCCTTTTCTTTTATTGATTTATTATTTCTTAATATGTAAGTATTTTCGATGAAGAAAAGTTTATATGACTTGTAATTGTAATGACCGGTTTCCGTCGTTATAGAAAAGCCAACAGGGAAAATTTTTGGGTCGGAAAACTTTTTTGTAGTAACTTGGAATGTCTCAACCTAGACTAGATTTGGACAAAATCGGAGTCATTAAAGGCTAGAGAAATATGGTAGCAATTGGGTGATCCAATTATCATTTTGATTACATGAGTAGTTAGATAAGTCGTTAAGGAATCTGTACGACTTTACGGAATTGAATTCGGGTGAGTAGAAATCCTGAAATTGATCTTAGCGTGAACGGGTATTTTTTGAGTGTCGTTGGTGGAAGATGTGTTGTGAAATGGGGGTCTTGGAATTATTAAAATAACTCACTATTTCGTGCAAGCCGCTATAGCGGTGATTTTTGTCACTTTGGCAGGGCCGTTGTAAGAGGTGGTGACCGCTGTGGTGGGTCAGACGCGACTTAAAGTCATAAATAAATCCCAAAACGTCTTTATTTTGCATTTTTTGATTTGTAGCGCTAAGGAACGAACCCCAGACGATTTTTGACAGTTTTACACCATTCTTAAGGCAAAATGTAAGATTTTAACTCCCCGAATCTATTTTTCGATCCGTATAACGTAATCTAATGGGTAATTATCGATGAGGGAGGGTTTTGATCTAGAAACTATGGTGGAAAACTCCCTAATTTGGAACTTGGGATCATGGGTATGATCTAGGGTTGTTAGAATTGTTAGTAATCAGGGTAATTAGTGATTTTTTATTGATTCCCGTATTATATTGTTTGTTTGTAGACCAAGAACAAGCGGAACGAATCCGGAAAGGGAAGGATCAAGTTTCTTAGGGTTTCAAGCTTGTTACGAGGTAGGTGTTGGCTGTGATTCTATGATTGTGTGATATATGTTTGTTTTTGCTTCATTATGATACATGTATGTATGCGAATGTTGCATTTTTTATCACACTTGTTGTAAATGAGGATATATGAATGATGAATGCCATGAATCATGCCTTGATTGTATGATTATGAGAATGTACTTTGTGATTGTGATTGTGGCTTGTTGAATGGATCAAGTGTTGCGTTCTGACACACTAACTTAAATCGGTTGCCACGTTTCAGCATAATTATGAGATCGGTTGCCACGTTTCGGCATAATCATTGGATTGGGTACCACGTTTTGGTATGCTAACTGTTTGGGTTTGGGTTCCATGAGAGGACCAATGACTTGTCATAATTGTGTATCTTGAGAAATGTGAAGTTGTTCGTTGTTAGCAAAATGTTGATAATATTGTATATGTTCGATATATGCATGTGATTATATTGTTGTATTGACTTATGTATGTTTCACTTAGTGGGATAGCCGTGTGATCCTACCAGTACACTGTAGTTGTGTACTGATAGTGCATTTGCTCTTTCTTTGTTGAGTACAAGGTATCTTCATGCGGCTATTAACAAACCTTACTTAGAAGATCAGTGATCATCGTTCGAATTCAAGGGTGAGCCAGTTCTTCCAGGCTGCCATGAGTTCTCATTTCGTCTATGTCCACATTTCGGACTTAGACTTTTCTAATTAGTTGATTAGTTTATTAGTTTGGGGTTGTATCCCTTCTTGTTTAGACTTGTTGAACTTTAGATGTTTTGGTACATTGACTTTCAGGTTCTAGGTGTATTTTCCGCATTGTTAGTTGTTAGATTTTTTGGAAGTTTATGGGAACTTCAGTTTTAGCTATTATTCCTATTTTCGTATCCTTAAATGCTTAAGTTTTTGGTATAGTTGCTTGGTTTGGGTTGTAGTAGTGGTTCTCCCACCGGAGGGTTGGTATAGGTGCCAATCACGATGGTCTGGGTCATGACAAAGTTGGTATCATAGCCTAGGTTTGTTGATCTCGATGTTCCAAAACAAGTCTAATAGAGTCTTGCAGAATAAGGGATTTATTCGTCCTAGTGCTTCCCCATGGGGTGCTCCAGTTTTGTTTGTTTAGAAAAATGATGGTAGTATGAGAATGTGTATAGATTACCGACAATTGAATAGGGTCAATAGTCGAAACAAGTATCATTTACCTCGAATAAATGATTTTTTTGATCAATTGCAAGGTGCATTAGTTTTCTCCAAGATTGATCTAAGGTCAGTCTACCATCAATTGAAAATTAGGCCTGGGGATGTGCCCAAAACGACATTTAGAACTCGCTATGGGCACTATGAGTTTCTAGTTATGTCTTTTGGTTTGACTAATGTGCCTGCAACTTTCATGAGTTTGATGAATGAGGTGTTCAAACCATTTCTTGATTCGTTCGTCATAGTCTTTATTGATGATATCATGGTCTATTCGAAAAGTGAGGAAGAGCATACCGACCATCTTCGTATTGTTCTGGGTGTTCTTGGGAAACAAAATTTATATGTGAAATTCTCTAAGTGTGAATTTTGGTTGACTTCGATTGCATTTTTGGGGCATGTAGTTTCAAAAGAAGGGGTAATGGTAGATCCTCAAACCATTGAGGCGGTTAAGAATTGGGTTCGGCGTAGCTCTATGACGGAAGTTATGAGTTTTGTGGGGCTCGCGAGCTACTATTGTCGGTTTGTGAAGAACTTTGCTTCTATTGCCACTCACTTGAAAAATTTGACCACAAAGGATATACCATTTGAATAGACTGAAAAATGTGAAGAGAGCTTTCAAAGCTCAAGACTCTCTTGACCACCACACATATTCTAGCGTTACCAGTTGAAGGTAAAGATTTTATTATTTATTGTAATGCTTTACATTCTGGTTTGGGTGTTGTGCTGATGCAGGATAAGAATGTTATAGCTTATGCATCGCGTCAATTGAAGGTGCATGAGAGGAATTACCCTATACATGATTTGGAGTTGGTAGCGGTAGTGTTTGCTCTTAAGATCTGGCGACATTATCTGTATGGTGTTAAGTGTGAGGTATTTACCGATCATAGTAGTTTGCAGCATGTGTTCACTCAAAAGGATCTGAATTTGAGACAACGAAGGTGGATGGAGTTACTTAAAGATTATGATGTTACCATTCAATACCATCCGGGCACGGCTAATGTGGTGGCAGACGCTTTGAGTTAGAAAACGGTGAGTATGGGTAGTTTAACTTGCTTGAGTCTATCCAAGCGACTCTTGGCTAAGGAAATTCAGACCTTGGAGTCTAAATTCATGCAGTTAGGCATCTATGAAGGAGGTGGGGTGTTAGATAGCATTGAAGTGAGGGCCACATTCATTGAGAAGATCAAGGCCAAACAGTTTGAGGATGAGAATTTGGAAGAGCTTAGAATAAAGACTGCGATTGGTAAGGCACAAGAGACCACTCTTGATGCGGAAGGTGTGCTCAATTTTAAAGGAAGAATCTGTGTTCCTAGAGGAGTAGATGACTTGATTCAGAAATTGTTGGCAGAGTCTCATGGTTCGCGATATTCTATTCATCCGGGTGTGACCAAGATGTACAGAGATTTGAAGCGAATTTATTGGTGGCTGGGCATAAAGAAGGATATAGCGGAGTTTGTGGCTAAGTTTCAAAATTGTCAACAAGTGAAGTATGAACACTAAAGGCCCGCAGGGTTGCTTCAAAGAAAGTCAATTCCGAAATGAAAGTGGGAAATGATAGCCATGGATTTCGTGGTTGGTCTTCCCAAGTCTTTAGGGAAGTTTGATTCTATTTGGGTAGTGGTTGATAGATTGACTAAGTCAGCCCATTTTATCCCGGAAAGAATAGATTATAATGCTGAACAATTGGCTAAAGTTTATGTGGAAGAGATAGTGAGGTTGCATGGGGTACCCCTTTCTATCATCTCAGATCATGGTACGCAGTTTACCTCTAAGTTTTGGAGGAAATTACATGATGAATTGGGCACACAACTCACTTTTAGTACAACTTTTTATCCGCAGACGGATGAACAGTCAGAGAGGACTATTCAAGTGTTAGAAGACATGTTGAGGGCATGTGTGATTGATTTTGGAAGACATTGGGATAAGTTCATACCTTTGTATGAGTTCTCTTATAATAATAGTTATCACTCCAGCATAGATATGACACCGTTTGAGGCACTTTATGGGAGGGGATGTAGATCACCCATAGGTTTGTTTGAGACTGGAGATATGAAATCATTGGGGGTTGATTTAGTAAAGGATTCTCAAGATAAGGTGAGGAGTATTCAAGATAAGCTTTTAGCAGCCCAGAGTAGACAGAAGAAGTATGCGGATCATAAGGTAATAGACATGGCGTTTCAAACAGGTGAGAATGTTCTTCTTAGGGTATCACCCATGAAAGGGGTGATGAGATTTGGCAAAAAAGGTAAGCTAAGTCCGAGATACATTGGTCCCTTTGAGGTTCTTGAATGTGTAGGACCAGTGGCGTATATATTAGCTTTACCTCCTAATTTATCTGGTGTTCATCCGGTATTTCATGTGTCCATGTTGAAGAGGTATCATGGTGACGGGGATTATATCATTAAGTGAGACTCAATTGTTTTAGACATAGACCTTTAATATGAGGAGGAATCAGTTCCGATTCTTGATTGTGATGTGCGTAAGCTGAGGACCAAAGAGATTAAGTCCATGAAAGTTCAGTGGAAGCATCGTCCAGTTGAGGAAGCTGCTTGGGAATCCAAGAAGGACATGCGAGACAAGTATCCCCAATTGTTCATCGATTCAGGTACTACTTCATTCCTTCTTTAGCTTGTTTTTCCTAAGTTTGTCACTCGGGGACGTGAGATGGGTAAATTGGTATCTATTGTAACGACCGGGTTCCGTCGTTATAGAAAAGCCAATATGGAAAAATTTTGGGTCGAAAAACCTTTTCGTAGTAATTTGGAATTTCTCAACCTAGTCCAGATTTGGACGAAATCGGAGTCATTAAAGGCTAGAGAAACTTGGTAGCAATTAGGTGATCCAATTATCATTTTGATTACATGAGTAGTTAGATAAGTCGTTAAGGAATCCGTATAACTTTACAAATTGAATTCGGATGAGTAGAACTCTCGAAATTGATCTTAGCGTGAACGGGTATTTTCTGAGTGTCGTTGGTGGAAGGTGTGTTGTGAAATGAGGGTCTTAAAATTATTAAAATAGCTCTCTGTTTCGTCTAAGCCGCTTTAGCGGTGATTTTTGTCGCTCTGGCAGGGCCGCTATAGCGGGGTGATGACCGTTGTGGCGGGCCAAACGCAACTTAAAGTCGTAAATAAACCCAAAAATATCTTTATTCTGCACTTTTCAATTTTTAGAGCTAAGGAACAAACCCCAAGAGATTCTTGACAGTTTTCCACCATTCTTAAGGCTAAAGGTAAGATTTTAACTCCCTGAATCCGTTTTTCGATCCGTAGAACGTAATTTAATAGGTAATTATTGATGGGGGAGGGTTTTGATCTAGAAACTATGGTGGAAAAAGCCCTAATTTGGATACTTGGCGATCATGGGTATGATCTAGGGTTGTTAAAATTGTTAGTAATCCGGGTAATTAGTGATTGTTTATTGATTCCCGTATTATATTGATAGTTTGTAGACCAAGAACAAGCGGAACGAATCTAGAAAGGGAAGGATCAAGTTTCTTAGGGTTTCAAGCTTGTTTCGAGGTAGGTAATGGTTGTGATTCTATGATTGTGTGATGTATGTTTGTTCTTGCTTCATTATGATACATGTATGTTTTATAAAAAATATATTTTTGGACTTGTTTAGAGTCGCCACTTAATTTTTAAGAAAAATCAAGAAAACTAATTTTCAATAGATTAAAACATGAAATCAATTGAAAATATTTAAAGGGGGTTCGAGGTTCTTATTAATATTCTAGGAAGGTTTTAAAGGCACCTAAAATATCCACTAATGTGGTTATCCGACGATTAACTACTTGGCTAAAATAATTTTAACTTGGCTTGACTTGAGAAATTTAACTATTTTATAGTTAAAACTTATTTTTTAGGGGGAAAAAGAGGAAAATATTTAAATATTATCTAAGTGGGCTATCCTGCAAAATTATTCCTTTAAGTCTTGTTAAGAGATGACTGGTTTAGTTAAATTATTAAATCAAAATAGACGTCTTTCGGGGATTTGAATATTTTCGACCTTAAGATTAATTTTCAACAAATAAGCACATAATATCAGTTAAGTAAGTAGGGAAAAGAGAATTTGGGCCCAAGTCTGGATCTGTTCGCCTGGGCCAGTACTTGGGCCTATTTTTATTTTTGGGCCTTCGACCCAATTCTTACCCATTCTTTGCACATGTCTTAGACTAACAAGAAAAATATATTATTTCCTTTGGGCCTCAGGCCCAATTCCCACCTGTCCTAAGTTCTAACAAGAATACTAATAAATAAAATGACGAGGGCTTAGGCCCAAAATAACAAAATACAAAAATGAAAGGTGGGCCTTTGACCCAATCTTTCCAAATTATTGATCTATTGCTTCTTCCAACCTCGGGACCTGTTCGTCAATTCTTTAACTCGAAAGGGGGTGACTCGATAGGAAATCAACTCAGATATGTAGGAGTGGAGTCCAAAATAGACTCGGTAGAAGCCGGTTCATACATAGAAAAGAACAAAACAAGATGGAAATTAGAAAGGAGGCATACTCAAACTTATATGATAAAGTCAAAACACGTAATAAAAAAAAAGGGGAAGCAGTATACATATGTGAATAGTTCACGCGGCCAATATTAGCTAAAGAATGCATGCGACACTTAAGGAGAACCTTTACTTGGAATTGAACCAACCTCACGTGAAAAGATCAAACACAAAAGATGATAATAAATAAACAATTAAATTAAAAGTGGTCAAATGGAGTGACTTGTGACGTAATCACTTAGGCAAAGATAATGACAAGGAGGCAATTATTAGTTAAAGTGGGGGAGGCTATTGAAGTTGATATTATTAAGTACAAAATGTAATATGGGATGTCATATACGGATGCAAAAAAAAAGAACTAAATTCAAGCAGCAAAGAGTACGACTGATACTAGTTTACAGTAAAGTAGACTACCACCTTGAAAAATAAGTTTCCCCCTCTAACATATAGCAGTCCACAAAATGACAAAATACAAAATCATTATTTCATACTACTAAGAAAAGGCAGCAACATGCATATGTATTAAGGGGATAGACTTAAGTATTTTGGATATGAACAAATTAGTGTACGAGGTTAACAAAATAAACTAATGTTTGCAGAAATTTTAGACATGAATAAAAGATGGATTCTTGGCATTTTTTTTTTCAAAATTTCGAGTGAAGAAAGAGGACAACCACAGATAATAGAACAATACAGTAGGTTTCAATACAAGTTTTACATCGAGACATATGTTTAAATCTGAACGAGAATGAATTAAAACTCAAACCTTAAGGTCATAATCTTTCTGAGATAAAAACTCGGTCAACATAAGCTATCCAAAGAAATGAAAAGAACAATAACTCATGCTTAGTAAATACATACGGGAATAGGACAGCACTATAACATGGAAAAACTTCAACTCAGATAAATATGAAACCTGACCAATCGGTCACCTACGAGCTATATTCACCAAACTCTCACACGCATATAAGGCAGCATCCAGATCAATATTCCAAAGAGACACATGAGAGTACGAATTTCAAATCGGCAAAGCATATATGCCGATGAATATGATCAGAAACACACAAATAAAAGACTTAAAACGAACATAAATCGAATCTTGACATATTGATTCATTCATCCGACTCGAGTTAAAGCTTATCACAAATTTATGACCATATCCAACAGTAAATTCGAAAAGAAAAGCCATGAAACAAATTAGAATAGAGTGGCGGAGAAACACCAACTTTAGCTATAGAACGACAAAAGACTTAAGTTGACACTAACTAACTCATGGAATCATCTAAACCTATGTGTCACCTAAGCACTACAAACTCAAAGATGCACAGTAACAAACCAGCCCCAGAACAGGGGTTCTTCAACATCACGCATCAAAGTGGAAAGGAGAAAGAGAGTGTTATCGATGAGGAGCCTTACCTTGTTTCGAGCAGGAACTAGGACAGGCGAGCTGAGTAGAAACGATCTTTCCACCCAGATGCAATTCCTCCCAACCTATGTATTTGTATGTATTTTTCCTTAAATGGATTCAAATTTCTCTAACTATTTTTCTAACACAAAATTTCCCCACTCCCCAAAAAAAAAGCCCCTTCTTCCAGAACTTGAGGTCAGCCTTTATAGAATGGGAACTAGGGTAGAAATTGGGGGAAACAGATAAAATCAAATAGGAATAAAGCCCATTCGAAATTCAAAATTGAAAATTCTTTTCCCAATTCGGAGGAGACATCTTTTTTCTAAAAAATTCGCACCATTCCAAAAGAGGAAAGGGGAGAAACGCGTGCCCTGCTCCTCTGTTGCGACGTACGACTTGAGAGGGACACGAGAGAAGACGACAAGGGAGTTGATGCCATGTCTTTTCTTTGTGAACGTTGGAGATAGGACGCCGTGTATTTTGTTGTAACGTTAGCTGCTGCTGGTTGTCGTTTTGCAGCTGCTGCTAACGTTTCTGGGAAGAACGTTGTTGGGTTCTTTTAGCAGGAAATGGGCTGGGTCAGGGGAAATGGGTTGGGCGGTATTGGTATTGTTGTTGTATTGTTTTTTTATTTTTTGAGTTGGAGGAATTAAAAGGGTGGGCCTAGGTAGTTGGGAATTGCTGAAAATAAATAAATAAATAAAAAGGGGTGGGGTCGGTTCGGTTGTTTGCTGTACGTAAGTTGTTAGTTTGGATTTGGGAGAATTGGTGGGCCAGGGGTTAATTAAATTGGGCTTGGATAAATTTGGGAATTATTTGGGTTGCTGGGTTTAAGGGGGAAGGGTTAGATTAGGAATGGTTAAATGGGTTTAGATTATAGCCAATTGAATTAGGCCATTTCGAATTTAATTAATAAAATTAGCCGAAACTCAAATAAGATAAATTAATATTAATTAATTAACGAGCTTCTTAATCTTAGCGAAATAAAATAATCAATTTAATTATCAACTAAATGATTTTGAAATATAAACTATTATATAACTAAACTACTTTTAATAGAATATTTAAAATAAAATCTTTTCGAGAAGAGTTTCCAAATATTTATAAAATATACTAACTATAGATATAAAAAATTACACGAAATATATATTATTTATAAATTATGAAAATCGACCAAAATCACTTAAGATGACTTCACAAAGTTATTTGAATTTTATAAAACTAATTATTCTAAATCGTTTGGAAATTAGGAAGCTCGTGAATTAATTCCTATCGGGGAAGGTCAAAATTGGGTGTCAACAACTGTCCCTCATTTTACTTGGATTGATGCAAGGAATCCGAGGAAAATGAAATTGACTAATCCAATTTTTGACCGACCGTATCTTCATCTTTTGGAAAAGGAATTTGGTACATATTTTAGGAATTATGGCCGAACCCTGGAATGTGTTTCCTACATATCTCAGGCCATATGAAAATTCAGGCCACTTGTAGTTTGATATGCTTGATTTTCACGCACGATTTTGAAAGAACTCAAAAGCCCTCTCGATACCGAATTATGAAGAGATCAGAATGCTCGGGAATACGATTTATGAGAGAATGTTGGAATACAGCCGAGTTTCCTACATTGATCCCGCCTACATATCCCTCAACTTAGGGAATCAGGCTGCTTGTAGTTCAACTCAGTCGGTTGAAAAGGAAATCTAATATGCTAGATATCCTTTGGTTCTAGAGGAGTGACAAAATGAATCGAGTTATGAAAAAGAGGCTTGCAACCTCTTAGCCATGAATGTGGAGCTCTTCACATCCATAAGTAAGTACTTACACGGACATAATTTCCAAACTCTTGGTGTATTGTCACTCAGATCGGAAAGTTGCTTCCGGTAAAGACAAAAAATTTCCGGATGCAAAACTGAAACCGATAAATCTAAAGAAGAACCCACATGCCTTCTGATAGGGGTGTGGTTTGATTGTGGTGGAAGTCGTTCCTCTGCTCGCGTCCTAAGAGTTTGGCACTCCTCTTTGGATTCGCTGCTAAGAAAAGGTTCCACATTGTGCTGCATCCTTTTGATGTCGTCCGCACCTGTGGTTTGTTTTGGAGAATTCATCCTTTCAGATGCTCTCGACAAACACTGAGATAAAACTCATTAGCATAAAAACTGCAATTCAAATAGGAGACAGTGTCTTTATCGTGTTGACACTTAATTGTTCTCCTTGAACATCTGACGTCAACTCTATCGGGTTTGACGTAAAGCAAATAAAACTTGTGTCTCACATTTACAATATAATCTTTAATGCACTCTTCTTTCGATGTCAAAGTAATAAAATAGGCTGATGTAATACGTTGATAGTTCTCTTGATGTCATTTTTGCAAAGGAAAATGATGCAGTTGATGTTGATCTTCTTGTGATGGGTAAATCTTTCACTTGCGATGCATAACTTTTCTTTTGTTATGCGTAAATCTCTTTCCCGCGATGCATGACTTCTTTTCCTGCTATGTATGAATCTCTCTCTTGCTATGCCTGAATCTCTTCCCGCGATACATGACTTCTTTTTGCGATGCATGACCTCCTTTTCTTGCGATGCATGACTTATTCCTCTTGCTATGCATGACTTCTCCGCGATGCATGATTTCTTTCTCTCGCTATGCATAACTTCTTTTCCGCGATGCATGAGTCCTTCTCTTGCTATGCATGAATCTCTTTCCCGCGATGCATGACCATTTTTTTCCGCGATGCATGAGTTCTTTTTCGCGATGCATGAGTCCTTCTCTTGCTATGCATGAATCTCTTTCCCGCGATGCATGACTCTTCTCTTTCTCGCGATGCATGACTTCCTTTCTCTTGCAATGCGTGAATCATCTTTTCTAATGATGCCATCCCTGGTACCGAATGAAGATAATGCTTCACTAGACAACATAGGTGATCTTTTGGGTATCTTTTGGATGGCGGTATCGTCTCAATCGACAATATGAATAAAAATGGCCATCGGAGTAGTGGTATCATCTCATTTGACAATACGATATAAATGACTCTCCGGGTAGTGATATCGTCTCAATCGACAATACAAATAAAATTGACCCTCGGAGTAGTGGTATCATCTCATTTGACAATACGATATAAATGACTCTCCGGGTAGTGGTATCGTCTCAATCGACAATACGATAAAAATAACCTTCATGGTAAGAATATTATCATATCTGATAATATAATGTAGCTAAACGTCTTCCAAAAGTCTTTAGTTGCTGGAAAATAATAATATTGCTCTCTTCATAGTTTTCGTTTGTTCCATCTCCGAACATAATTGCAATGTTCATTATGATCCTCACTTTGTTAAGAATTTGAATAAGATAATGCTACTCATATTCCCAATTCTTTGGTATAAGAAGCATAAAATATTTCCTGCATTCACAGGAAAATTGTCAATTTTGGGGAGCTCCTTGCCCTTTTGACTTCTCCATATTCATTGAATGGAAGAATATATTGATTTCGAGGCCACCTATAGACCTGCATCCACAGAAAAATTTTCAGTTTTAAAAATGAACTGATTTGTGTTGATCTCTTTGGTCGTCTGCTCCTTGTCTTGCTATCTCCGGTTGATTTCTCCGATCTCCCGCCTCTTGGTAGATAAGATAAAACACTTTTATGCAAACATAATTGAAACATGAAGGATAAGTTTTTTTAAAGGAAAATAGATTTTCAAAAATAATGCTTGGAAAAGGTCACTGTCAAGTGTCATGTCATGTCGAACTTAATGAACGCCATTTGGAGTTGATGTCTCGAGGTCTATCTGATTGCTTGTTGGGAAACATTCAAAGTTGTTCCAAACTGCCTATGAGCCTGTTGAAATTTTGGGGCCATCCTCAAAATTTTTGTCCCAGTTAACTGTCTTGGCTTATCTCAAATGGTTGGCGAGCAGATCATGGAATTTTGAGATCTTCTCAAATATTATATCCGGTTGCATATATCAGAGTAACTTCTGTCTTGACTTTGTTGGAGAGATCTTCTTCTTGAGAATTTTTGAGTCTCTCTCAAAAATTCTGTCCCAGTTTCTATTGTAAAGGAAATAGAAATCTTACGGGAAATATGACCGAGCCCTTGTGGCGCCTACGTATCCCGTTGAGGCAGGAATCAGGTCAAACGTAGTTCCCACTTTTCGAGGGTTAACAAAATAAGAAAATTTTCAAAGAAACCGACCGAGGCCAACAAAGGCCGCCTACGTATCTCTTCCTTGAGAATTCAGGTCAAACGTAGTTGAAATAAAAGAAAACATTAAAAAGGGAATAAAGGGGTGACCGAGGCCGACATAGGACGCCTACGTATCTCATTCTTGAGAATTCAGGTAAGACGTAGTTCATTAAAAGAAAAAATTAAAAAGGGAAAAAAGGGGTGACCGAGGCCGACATAGGCCGCCTACGTATCTCATTCTTGAGAATTCAGGTCAGACGTAGTTCATTAAAAGAAAACATTAAAAAGGGAATAAAGGGGTGACCGAGGCCGACATAGGCCGCCTACGTTTCTCATTCTTGAGAATTCAGGTCAGACGTAGTTCATTACATAGGGATAGATTTTAAACAAAGTATTTACAAACGAATAGAACGATTACAAAGAAATGACAGAAATACAAACGAAAATCTTCACACATAGTATCTCTTGACAGCATCTGAGTTGATCGGTTTCGGCCATTTGGTGCCATCCATCTCCGACAGGATCAAGGCACCTCCAGATAATACTTTGCGAACCATGTAGGGTCCTTGCCAATTTGGTGCGAATTTTCCTTTGTACTCATCCTGATGAGGGAAAATACGTTTGAGAACTAACTGACCAATTTCGAATGTCCTGGCTCTTACTTTCTTGTGAAAAGCACGAATCATTCTCTGTTGATACAGTTGACCATGACAAACAACAACCATTCTTTTCTCATCAATCAAGGTTAATTGGTCAATCCGCTTGCGAACCCATTCATCATCATTCAATTCAACTTCTTGGATTATTCTCAAGGAGGGTATTTCAACTTCTGCTGGTATAACTGCTTCTGTTCCATATACTAGCAAATATGGAGTAGCTCCAACTGATGTTCTGACAGTCGTTTGATAACCCAACAAAGCATATGGCAGCATCTCATGCGAACCTCTGCGATTATCAATCATTTTCCTCAAAATCTTCTTTATGTTCTTGTTGGCGGCTTCTACAGCTCCATTAATTTGGGGACGATAGGCAGTTGAATTTCGGTGAGTAGTTTTGAATTGTTCACATATCTCTCTCATCAAGTGACTGTTGAGATTCGATCCATTATCTGTAATGATGGATTCTGGCACTCCAAACCTACATATCAAATCGTTGCGAACAAAATCAGCTACAACCTTCTTGGTTACCGACTTATATGAAGCTACTTCCACCCACTTGGTGAAGTAGTCAATGGCAACCAAAATGAATCTGTGTCCGTTAGAGGCGGCTGGCTCTATTGGATCAATGACATCCATGCCCCAAGCTACGAACGGCCACGGCGAACTCATAGCATTAAGTTCGTGAGTCGGCAATCGAATCAAATCACCATGCACTTGACATTTATGACACTTCTGTACAAACTTGCAACAATCATGCTCCATAGTCATCCAAAAATAGCCGGCTCGAAGGATCTTCCTTGCCAAAGTGAGCCCATTCATGTGAGTACCACAAACTCCGGTATGTATCTGTTCCAGAAGCTTTGCAGCTTCATTAGCATCAACGCATCTGAGAAGACCTAAATCTGGAGTCCTCCTATAAAGGATTTCCCCACTTACAAAGAAATTGAGGGCCATACGGCGTATCGATTTCTTCTAGTTGAACGTTGCATTCTCAGGATAAGTCCCGTCTTCTAAATACTTCTTGATGTCAGAATACCAAGGTAAACCATCTGGTTCTGCTTCAACATGTGAAC
>JAJOOS010006731.1:0-52357 GCA_029582725.1 Solanum chiquidenum
TTGATAGAATTCCAAAATTAAATTACTTATTAAAGAGTATCTATCTTATTTAAAACATGAACTCTCTAAATAAATTAAGGGTATAATAGGTAAAAAAAATAATTCTTAATTTGTAAAAAATAATAAGTAAAAATTGAAAGTGTAAAAAAGGAGAGGGAAATACTTCACCTAATAGCAAACAGATGCTCTAAAGTGAAATTTTGTTAGGCATTAATTGGTTAATAATTGTCCATTGAATTTTTTTATCAGGAATGAGTTTGTCTATCCAACAGTTCAATCTCATCCTCCTACACTCTTGGACAAAACAAAAACTTTCGTTTTACATAGTATATACTCCCTTGGTAAATTAAGACATCAACTATTAATTCCCAACCTGCAGAGCCATATATCCACCACATAGATCCCAAACAAAATACAAGTTTTTAGCACAAAAGTTGTATTGCCATTTAAAAATTCTAATAGAGGACAAGGTGAAAGACAAATCTCAAAATATACACATTATCAAGATTATTTTCAGAATGGGATGTGAAGAGGATAAAGTGTATGCAGACCGTTGTTTCCAATAGACCCTTGGTTCAAGACAAAAAACAGTTTAGAAAGAAAACGTAATGAAAATATAAGAGACAATAGAAAAACAAAAGTTCAAATTTTGAACAGAATTGTTCTTTTGTATTCGATTATTTCTCAAACAAGACATGTACATAAATATATATCTACTACTAAGTTATAATACATGGAAAGAACTAATTGCTAACTATTTAGCCTAGAATCAAGGGCATAATACAAGCATTCTATTTTACAAAGATTACTAGAATCAAACAATTATCCTATTTACAAAAATTACAGAATTATGTCTAAAATATCTCTACACTCCCTCTCAAGTTGGTGCATAAATGTCTAACATGCCCAACTTACTCCCAAACTTGGAGAACATTTTACTCAAAACTGCTTTAGTAAGAAGACCAGTCAATTGGTCCTCCGACCGAATCATAGGTAACTCTAGTATCTTTCGATCCAAATTTTTTTCAATGAAATATTTGTCTACTTCTACACATTTGGTATGATCGTGTTGTACCAAATTATGTGCAATATTACATGCAACCTCATTATCCCTCATTATCACAATATAGTTGAATTGGTGCCTTAGGTGGATAACCTAAATCTGTTAAGAGAAGTCTCAACCATAATTCTTCACATATTCCAAGTGTAATTCATTTGAATTCTACCTCCACAATTGAGCGAGCAACAACATTTTATTTTTTACTTCTCCATGTAACAAGATTTCCTCCCACAAAAGTGAAATATCCCGAAGTAGACCGTCTATAAACCATAGCTCCAACCCAGCATCCTTATATACATTTATGACTTGAGGATCTGCACATTTTGTGAACAAAATTTTCTTTGGTGGAGCAGATTTCAAATGTTTCAAGATGAGCATAATTTCATTCATATGTTACTGTTCAGAATTATGCATAAATTGACATACCACACTTAAAGAATAAGAAAGGTCCAGTCTTGTATGTAGTAGGCACATCAGCCTTACTACAAGTCATTGATATCTTCCTTTATCAACTAAAACTTAATTAGGTTCAACACTTAATTTCATGACTTCTTTAATAGGTGTATCAGCTGGTTGGCAAACTGTCATGCCAGTTTCATTAATAAATCTGAAGTATATTTTCTTTGGGACAAGAAAATTCCTTTAGATGATATAGACACTCAAATTCCAAGGAAAAACTTTAATGGACCAAGATCCTTCATCTAGAATTCCTTAGACAGGTAACTTTCATTACAAAAAAAGGGTGAATTACATGGGGATTAGTATGAAAATTTGCAGGAAAATAAGTTTCCTGCGGATTTTCATACTAATTCCTAGGAAAATCCCCATGTAATTCACACGTTTCTTGTAATTTGGAGAGCTTTCTTTTCTTCAGGGTCATTTTCAATCACCACCATGTCATCAACATATACAATTAGGGCAAAAATATTACCTTGTTGTCTGTTCGAGGACAAATTGTGATCGATATTTTTGAGTATAGCCAAATGCTGATAGATTTGGTGAATTATTTTAAATCACTCTCTTGGTGATTATTTCAGTTTATAAAGTGATTTCTTTATTCTACATACTTGATGATCATGTGATTTCGGTATCTTGTACCCGGGAGGGTACTCCATATACTTATTCAAACAACTCACCATATAGAAAACATTTTTCATATCAAACTATTATACTGGCCAATCAAAGTTTGCAGCCAAGAATAATAACACTCGAATATGTTAATTTTTGTAATATGTGAAAATGTTTCTGTATAGTCTATTTCATAGATCTGAGTATATCCCTTTTCCACAGTCTCGCTGTGAATTTTTCTATCATACCACCTGCTTTGTACTTGATTGTATACACCCCATCAACATCCAATCGTTTTCTTTCCTAGTGGATAAGTGATACGTTTCCATGTTTAAATTTTTTTCAAGGATTTCATATCTTCATCCATAGTTGCATTTCACCTGGGACAAGTTAAGGATTCATAAACGTTGTTAGGAACAGATTCAACAGATAATTGATATACAAATGACCTATTTTACTCCGATAAATGATGATTAGACACATAATCACTCAATGGGTATCTGATCTTACTAGAATTTTATGGTCTATTTGTGGGTTTAGGAGACCTCTATTGTGTCGTGGTGGCATTTGTTTGACTGATGATTTGGGTGTAAAATGTCACGACCCAACCCATCGGGCCGTATGGGCACCCACTCTAACACCTAAGTAGGAGAACCCTCATATCCCATTAGTTTAAACATCCGAAAAATTAACGAAAATGGGAGATAAATAAAATTATAATGCTTCTATAAATGAAAACCTTCTTAAACAAATTCCGATTAAGAGTTGTAAAGTAATTAACACCCCCAATGATCTAGTCTAAACAGGTACAAGAGCTACTAAGAGTACAAGCTAGACATAATAATAAAAGACACAACTCCCACCATGCAGAAGGAAAGATAGAAGCTGCTAGAGAAGTCTTCGTCTTCAGCTAATGGAACATCACTGACCCTGCATCCAGACTATGCCAAAAAAAGACATAGCAAGAGTAGTATCAGTACAACCAGACATACTGTAGGCATCATCGGTCAACCCGATGCCCACCTCATAATATAAGAAAAAAACTAGTAAGAATATGCAATATAACACTCGCTTCTCCACCTTTACTCTATCACAAGTACCTCAGAGTTACACTAATAGCCTTACTACTAACCACTTTCTCAATCAACCTACCACCAAGTTCTTGAACATAGCCTAACCATTCTAACGCATATAAGAGTCCATCATTACAACTACACGGATTCTGACTAACCACTCCCGAATCCCTTTAACACTTGCCTGAGTAATTACACCACGTACCCTACCTCTACTTCTCACCCTTGCAACATACAGACAACCGTTCTTCCACAACACTAATGCCCTGAAATCCTTGGCCCTTCTAGTTTCATTCAAACGATAATATACATAACAGGTTAAGTCAACATAGTAGAACAAACATAAATAGGTCATCATATTATATACAATTCCGGGGAAACAACATCAAATATTATTTACGAACAAGATACAGTTTCATATTTCTCAAGATATGCAATTATATCAAATCATTGATCCTCTCACGGAATCCAAACCCAAACTGTTAGCATACCGTAACGTGGTACCCGGTCTAATATTTATGCCGAAACATTGCAACCGATCCCATAATTATGTTGGAACGTGGAAACCGATCCAAATTAGTGTGTCGAAATGCAACACTCGATCCATTCAACAATCCACAATCACAATCACAATCACAAGTATATTCTCATAATCATACCAACTAGTCATGATTCATGGCGTTCATCATTCATATATTCTCTTTTACAATAAATGTGATCAACAATGCAATGGTCGCATAAATAAATGTATCAATTTGTAGCAAGAACGAACATGCATCACTCAATCATAGAATCCCAACCATCCCAAAGAACTATTCATCGACGTATATCACGTAAACATTAATTCGACCATACCTAGCCCTAATTCATCATCTAAGTATTCTTCCTAGGATTTAGTCATCTTTCATTTTGGTGCACGAAGGCCTACGCATAAATCCTACCATTGATTATCATCATACTATGAAGTGGGCACAAATTTATAACTAATCAATTAAAATATATAACTAATCAATTAATAAACCTAGCCTACCTTGGCACCAAGCGGCTCTAGAGAGTTTTTGGCTTCGATTCTTGTTTCCGAACTTCGTGACGGTGATCTTGACCGGAAATCCTCCACCCATCAATCTCCTTACGCAAGAATTATCCTTCTCCTTCCTTCCCAAGCTTAGAGCAGCTTTCTGAGGATTTCTAGGGTGTTTTACGACTAATTTAGGTATTTTAGGAAGAAGGAATTAGGATTTCGCATTACTTACATTCTATCTCACCTATCCCGCTCTGGCGCCAACTTACCCCGCCATGGTGCTGCCGCCCTAGCGACATCTGTCCCGCCCTGGCGGGACAGTGGCCCAGTATTTCTCAAAGTTTTGCTTTTCCTCATTAACGACGGTTCGGGTCGTTACAATAGATACAAATATACCCTTCATTCGTCCCCGAACGACTAATGCACAGATCGTCACATGCCCTAATTCGGATTACTTCTAAACTTAGAATTGGTCCACTATGATATCACGACGAACGATGGGTGACTCCTCCAATTCAACACACATACAATTGCTTTACTTAAGGACTTGTTAGGAAATCTAAGTCAACACACGAAGAAACGAACGTGTCAACCTACACTGCTTGACCCTCTAGGGCTGTAGCCCTTACGCTGAAGCGGGGCCGCTGTGGCGAGGAATCTCCCGCTGAGGCGGGAGGTCGGAAACAGTAAAGGGGGAAAATGGGTAAAATTTTCCTCATTTCTCTCTTCTTCACTCAAACTCTCCCAAATTCCTCCCGATCATTCTCCTCCGAACGTCAAAACTCAGGTAATATTCTTGTTTCTTACGCACTTTTCTTCTATACTTGATCAACAACGATTGTATGACGACTAACTGATCAAATTTAAATGATTTTTAGGTAGTTATTTGAAAATGACTAAGTTGCTTGATTCATTAGGAAAACTTAGCATGGGTACTTCCCTTACGTCCCCAACGTCTCCACAACATTCTAGGCGTAAGTATTTCATAAAAATACTGTTGAATCAGTACAAAATGGGTGGGGGAAGTTGAAAGGTCTTCTTGACATTTGAATTTGGGCACTGTTAAGGGGTTTATTTGCTAATATGATTGCATATTTAGGTTCTAGGGTAGTTAATATACTCTGATCTGCTGAAATTTGGTCGAATTCGTGGATTTTTGGATGAACAGGTGCCATGATCGCACCTGTTGTTTGTCCCAGATGAAGGCCGCTCTGGCGACCTTCATCCTACTATGGCAGCCTCCATCATCCCGCCCTAGCGGGATATTTAGCCACTGTGGAGGGACTAGGGAAACAGTAGTTTGAGTCCCCCCCCTCCCTTCTAAGTTTTTGAATTTTTTGTTTCCCTTTTTGCCTAGCTAGTGTTCAGCCCCATGGAGTTCTAATGTATGTTTTCCAATCCTTGTAGGTTTTTCTAAATGGCAGGGGTAAATGAGGAAAACTACCTTTTGTTTGGTTCCCTAATGCCCCGAGTCGGGAAAGGCATCGAGACAATAGAAATACAAGGTTCTGCTGCGAGAGAGGTTTTGTTTTTCTTAAGCTGGAGGAAAAGGTGCCTGCCTTTTATGCTTACCTGATGGAGTTCAGATGGACTCCACTGACCGAGGCTCCCTCGGATACACGTTCTACGCCATCCTTCCCACTGTGCGATGGGAAGATCCTCACCCCCATCATCCGTATCCCGGGAGTTGACATCCCCCTTAATGTCACAGCCATCAACGAGGTGCTAGAGTTTCCCGAGCTTTTGAATGCTGAGTACGAGGCTAAGCTACGAGAGATGGACCTGGGTTGGCAGAGGGACACCTTGATTGAGCCTACGCACCGGGATTAAGTTTACTAGGCTACTGCTGAGGGTATTACTAGCTCGGATTGGTCACCTGATGCTAAGAGGTGGCTACATTTGGTGAGTAGGAGGATCCACCCATCGGGAAACCGCACCGACGCGACCTATTCTCGGGCCTTGGTGATGGCATGCGCTATACAGGGAATAGAGTTGAATGTGGGGGCACAAATCATTTTGGAGTGGAAGATGTTCTACCGGGGTAATACGAAAGCTTTCTTCCTACCAGGATTTATTACTGCACTGTGCAAGCGGGGGGAGTTCCACTTCTCTACATTGACGAGGTATTACCCATGGATCCCTCTTTCCACCCTCTTTTGATCAGGTAAGGTTCTACTTCTAGGAGCAAGAGGAGGAGAACAAGCAGGGCTAGCAGTAGTAAGGCGGCCGTTGATTTGGACGACGAGGACCCACTCTTAGGTGCATGGGTCGAGGAAGATCTTACGGTCATCCGGAAGAGGTTGGGGAGTGCCTTTGCTGACTTCACTCCGATTCCACCCAGTACTGCCCTGGAGGTCGAGATGCTCCGCCGTGAGAGGAGAAAGGGTCTGGAGAGGGATCGTCTGATAGTCCGGATATGGAAGGCTATGAGGACCATCTTCACTTGCGTTTCCCCTGGTCAGGAGCTTCCCCGAATTGATGAGGCCGCGACCGGTCTGGTACTTCCAGAGGATCTCGATTCTGATGTTGACACCTCCCAGTTTGAGGAGTCTTGATTTGGTTTTTCTTTCGCCCTTCTTGGGCTTGTATTTTGAACAAAACTTTATTTTTCTTATGTTTTCCTTACTTTTTTGTAGCACATGGATACTTGTTTTTGCTGTTTGGCACAACCAAAATTTAATTACTAAGGTTACGACTTACTATTCTATTGTTGAGCACTGATTGAACTGCAGTGATTAGTTCGGATATGATTCGGGGTCTGTATATGTGACTGGGGAAAATAGGGGAGACAGGCTGAGATTCTGTTTCGCCTTGTCCTGCTCTGGCGGGAAAAATCCCGCACTGGCAATCTCGCCTTGGCGGGAAAATCCCGCCCTAGCGGCCCTGACGGAAATAGAACCCCTATCAACCACTTTTCTGGGTTTCTTCTACTTCCTTAATCTCTCTTAGATTCCCCGACTATAACTAGGCATACTGAATAATCCCTCTTTGCTAGGATAATTGTTGCCTACCCCGAATACATCCAAGGTACACGCTCCAAAATTCCTTCACGTTACTTCAGCACTACAACACACTCGTTCCCAAGATACACCCAGACATTCACACAATTATTAGTCAAACATCGAACACGTCCAGATTTCATTTTACGAATCATATCGCAGTCTACCTAGACTCTTACACCAAACTTAGTTATGACTTCTTCCCTCAACGGTCTTCACGATACTCAAGCAGTTACCACTTGCATAGATTCACAATTCAGCCGACATATTACACATACCAAATTCAGACATGCAACACTTTACAGTTATTTCAATCGACAAGAAGCACGCATTAAAAGTTACAAAGGACACATCACAACAATTTCACCTTATTAGTTAGTTCGTTCTATAGATGACTCTTTCAGATCACCTATGCCTTATACCTCCCCTAAGGCCAGATACCAATTGGAACCTTCTCAGTTCCAATTAACTTTGCTTGTGTCCCTTCATTCATAACCACGACGTCGAGACCAGTTCGTTGAGATACCAATTGGAATCGGGAGATACCAATTGGACTTAACTCATACCACAAGTCACACTCGCACGAAAGGAGGGAAAAGATGAGACAACTTCCTAGAATGCTTCATAGCTTCCTGAAGATTAGATGTGTACGTCAACACATCGATCTGCAGGAGACTATTCAACATTTTGCTCTTGTAATGAGAAACCAATAACCTGGGCTCTGATTCCAATTTGTCATGACCCAACCCACTGGGCCGTATGGGCACCCACTCTAACACCTAAGTAGGAGAACCCTCATATCCCATTAGTTTAAACATCCGGAAATTTAACGAAAAATGGAGACAAATAAAATTATAATGCTTCTATAAATGAAAACCTTCTTAAACAAATTTGGGTTAAGAATTGTAAAGTAATTAACACCCTCAAGGATCTAGTTTAAACAGGTACAAAGGCTACTAAGAGTACAAACTAGACATAATAATAAAAGACACAACTCCCACCATGCGAAAGGAAAGATAGCAGCTGCTGGAGAAGTCTTCGTGTTCACATAATGGAACCTCACCGACCCTGCATCCAGACTATGCCAAAAAATGGCATAGCAAGAGTAGTATCAGTACAACCCGACGCCCACCGCATAATATAAGAAAACAATTAGTAAGAATATGCAATATACCACTCGCTTCTCCACCTTTACCCTCTCACAAGTACCTCAAAGTTACGAAAATAGCCTTACTACTAACCACTTTCTCAGCCAACATACCACCAAGTTCTTGAACATAGCCTAACCATTCTAATGCATATAAAGTTCATCATTACAACTACAAGCATTCTGACTAACCACTCCCGAATCCCTTTAACACTTGCCTGAGTAATTACATCACGTACCCTACCTCTACTTCTCACCCTTGCAACATACAGACAACCCTTGTTCCACAACACTAATGCCCTGAAATCCTTGGCCCTTCCAGTTTCATTCAAACGACAATATACATAACGGGTTAAGTCAACATAGTAGAACAAACATAAATAGGTCATCATATCATATACAATTTTGGGAAAACAACATCAAATATTATTTACGAACAAGATACAGTTTCACATTTCTCAAGATACGCAATTATATCAAATCATTGATCCTCTCCCGAAACCCAAACCCAAATTGTTAAAATACCGAAACGTGGTACTCAATCCAATGTTTATGCCGGAATCTGGCAACTGATCCCATAATTATGCCGGAACGTGGCAATCGATTCAAGTTAATGTGTCGGAATGCAACACCCGATCCATTCAACAAGCCACAATCACAATCACAAGTATATTCTCATAATCATACTAACAAGTCATTATTCATGGCGTTCATCATTCATATATTCTCATTTACAATTACTGTGATCAATAATGCAACAGTCGCATACCTACATGTATCAATTTATAGCAAGAACGAACATGCATCACTCTATCATAGAATCCCAACCATCTCAAAGAACTATTCTTCGACGTATATCACGTAAACATTAATTTGACCATACCTAGCCCTAGTTTATCATCTAAGGCTTCTACCTAGGATTTAGTCATCTTTCATTTCGGTGCACGAAGGCCTACACATAAATCTTACCATTGATTATCATCATACTACGCAATGGGCAAAATGTATAACTACTCAATTAATAAACCTAGCCTACCTGGGCACCAAGAGACTGCACAGAGTTTTTGGCTTTGATTCTTGTTTTCGTACTTCGTGATGATGATCTTGACTGTAAATCCGCCACCCATCGACCTCCTTATGCTAGAATTTTCCTTTTCCTTTCCTTCCCAAGCTTAGAGCAGTTTTCTGAGGGTTTCTAGGGTGTTTTACGACTAATTTAGGTATTTTAGGAAGAAGGAGGAGTTAGAATTTCACGTTATTTACATTTTGTCTCGCCTATGCCGCTCTGGCGCCAACTTGCCCCGCCCTAGTTGCATCTGACCCGCCCTAGCGGAACCTACACTTGTAGTAAAATAAGAGAAATATGGGTTAGTACACAAAAATGTACCAAGTATGACGACCATGGAAAAACATGCTTTTAAACGGACATTTTGGTTGGAAACCATGCATTATGCAACTTTTTAGAAATATCATGTACATTTGAATAAGAGACATAAAGTACAAGTATAATCATCATACAAGTCATAATCATCACATTTGACCTTAAGTAACCTTAAGCTACACGTGTGCAATGTAAGGATAGCATCCCATACTACTATCCCTACTAAGTGCCACTTTGAGGCCACCTTAGATGAACTTACCAATTCATACTTAACTTCAAGCAATACTCATGCATAAGGAACACATTCATTTCATAAGTCATGACAAAGGAAAATAACTTATAATAAAACGCAAGTATAGCATGCATCAATACATTAGGGATTTAAGTCAACATTATTCATTAGCTTCATTAAGAGGACTTTCATTCATTAGTCATTAAGACATTAGAGAACTCACTATGATCCTCTCAAAGCCTACTCGTGCAATGCATTGATGGCATCCCATACTACCACCCACACTTCATAGAACTTCTCAAGAAACAACAATGCACATCTCACATGATGGGAATAGACATGAACCGACATAGACCATGAGAGCAAACCAAGGAATCCGGTATCATATGTCCCCACATCATAAAGAGGTGGTCTACTTGCCTAAGTTAGGACCGGTAACATTTTAGCGTAGGTTGAAACCACTAGCTAATATCCTATGTGGGCACATAGTTATGGGATAGGAAGACGTTCATTGGAAACCTAGCCTAACATTGGGAGAGTTTCCATCTTACCATATCCACTCGGTGCTTAGCCTCCATTCCCATAAACTATTTCATTTGCATTAACATTACTGTACTTGAGAGGGCTACCAACATTAGGCCTACCGACCCAAGTACATTACACAAGAAAGGGTCACCACCATTAGGTCTACCGATTCGGGGTACATTAAGGATAGCTCATTGACTTTCCAAGAAGGGTGCCATCAACATTGGGCCTACCGATACAAGGTTTATCATTTCACACATGAAAGGGATACCAACACTAGGTGCACCGATTCAAGGTTTATCATCAACATTCATGGAAGGGTGCCATAAGCCTACCGATCCCAAAGTTCATTAACATCATCTATGGAAGGGTGCCCTAAGCCTACCTATCCAAGATACATCATTAGTCATTTATGAAAGGAATGCCATAGGACTATCGATTCATATTCATCAAGTAAAGACACATTCAATATACAAGAAGAGGATGCATAAGCCTACCAATTGAAGACATTATATTGCATTCAAGGTCACATTCATCATTTCAAGAAAAGTATGCCTTAAGCCTACCAATTCAAGACATAGCTTGTCATTGTAGAAACCCTTCACATTCTATCATCACATTTATGAGTGTCAAATTTATAAATAGCCTTTAAATAATAAAATAGTTAAATTCAAGATAAGAATATATTACGTTCATCAGATTCACATTCATATACAAAACATCATGATAATACTCAATTCCTCATACTATGCCCTTCAAGGCCATGAATCTCAAATCACCAACACATTGGGGTCGTGCCCCAAGGGAGCGGTTTTGAGAATTGATAGAAAATAAGAATCTAGTACTAACTAGTCGTAGCTAAAGAATTTAACGATTAAAAATATTGTAAACCAAAGGGGGGACACAAAAGTGTCAAATATTAAATTGGGGTTTCGTCACAAGTATAGCTAAAACAGTAAAAATAACAAGAAAATCAAGTATGGGGACGAGTTCTTGGGGTGTGACCGCAATACAAGTTGAGATAAATAGTTGGGTACATGCTTTCTATAGAAAATTTGCAATATAATAGTGACTAGGATAAGCTTTAGATGGAAATAGGTTCTCTCTCGGGCAACTTACCCCGTTTCAAATGCGGTCCTCTCGGACACCCATTTGTCACTTGAAGACCAGCCTACGCCTTACCCTACTCACTCTCTCGAGCTGAGTGTTAGGATTTGGGACTAGGGATCACCCTTCGAGCTGAACCTCAAGGCGACCCACTCTTTAAGCCATCAGTCTAGTAGTCTTGGTTTGGCGACCTCCCTCTCGGGCAAGCCAAAAACACATGGGTGGCTTTGTATTCGCAACTACAAACCCATTAACTTAAACAACAACCACTAGGTTAAATCACCATTAAAATAAATCTAACCTATCATCAAGTAATACCCAACAATAATATCAACACATATTTGCTAAATCACACATCAAGAAATGACAAAATACACCTAAAATGATAATGAAATGAAATGGGTATAAGAAATTAAACCTTCATTTAAGCAAAGGAAGATGAATAGAGAAGACCCACTTCCAACTTGGAGAAGATGAACTCCTTTCTTCAAGTTTCAAAAACCCTCTCCAAACATGAGAGTAAAATAAAATAGTACTAAGTCCAAAATCTGATAATAAAAATATAATACTAAAATCTGATACTAAGCTATAACTCTCAACAAGTATTTATAGTTTTCAAAAATATGTGCGGTGGCGGATCACTCGGCGACATTAGTCAAAATGGCCGATCAACTCAGCGATTCCCCTTTGGGTGTAGTTCATCGCCATCTTGCACCATCCTTCGGCATCGGCTCTGTGTCATTGGGCGACATAGTACTACTTCGTGGAACTATTCAGCGACACGCCAACTGCTCCTTTTTTCCACTGACTTGATCCTTTCCTTCAGGGCTCAGCAAACTGGAATAAAAGGTGAAGTGTGACCCTTCGGTGATTCACCAAGTGAACTCGACGATTCGCCAAGTGAACTCAGCGATCCTCAGCCCTTCATATTCTTGTTCTTTTCAGCCTTTTCGTTCCCTTTTGCACCAAATGTCCATGCTTCCACTCAAACTTCAAATACCTGAAACTTAAGCATTTTCATCAGATGTTGAGATGAAAGAAGCATTTGAGGACACTATTTCTATTAAAATAAATCCCTAAATGAGTCCAATCTATGGACTCATCAGTCCTATAGAATGGGAAGCTTTTAAGTTAGAATTTCTGGATACGTTCTTTCCCCGAGAGTTGAAGGAAGCCAAATTGGGAGAATTTATCAACCTTAAGCAAGGTAGTATGAGTGTTAAAGAGTACTCTTTCAAATGCACCCTTTTTTCTAAGTATGCTCCTAGCTTGGTGGCTAATCCAAGGGGTTTGATGAAAAGGTTTATGATGGGGGTGTCCTATTTGGTAGAAGAAGAATTCCATTTGGAAATGTTTGTTATGATATGGATATCTCACACCTCATGGTGTTTGCCCAATAAATATAAGAGTCAAAACTCAAGAAGGAGAGGGCAAGGGAGAAGAAGAGGTCTAGGAGGGATGGTGATAATTCCTTTCATGATGGGTCTGATGGACATGGTCATTTTAGAAATCGACAAAAGTTTTTCGAACAAGGCTTTCCGAATGCTCCTAAGCATAAGGATGAGAGGTGTGGTAAGAGGCATGAGGGTAGGTGTTTGGACGGTAGAGAGGGTTTATTTAGTTGTGGTGAAAGTGACCACATGATGAAAGAATTCCCTAAGGCTAAGGTTACAAGAAGAGAAGGTAAGCAAGTTGCCTCTAGTAGTGGGGATGTGGAGCCTCAAAAGAAGAATAAGTTTTATGCCCTCTAATCTAGAGAAGATAAAGAGTGATCTCCTCATGTCCTTTTCGGTATGTGCTTTATGCTTTAGTAAATTTCTGGATTTCTTGTCTTTTGTGACTTGTTATGTTGGACTTTGAAGTTGTTTTTTAGTATGCATGATGTTTAGAAAAGTTTGTGTAGGCTTACTCCCATGTGGGGGATAGTGTGCCTGTCTAGTAGGGTTATGGTGTACTTTATGTGTTATCATGATTTTCATATACGCATGCTCATGAAAGTGCTTCAGTCATGTTAGAAGTCTCTTATATGCATTGTTTTTCTCATGAGGTAGTGCTTTGAGTAGATTGGCATATAGGCTTTATGAGTTAATTATGAGCATCCCCTAGTTGTGGAGTTGAAAGGTTCCTCCGTGAATAAATGCTTTATGAGATGAACTTTGCATTTAGGCTTATGTATGTGTTGAGCATGTTTTAGTTAGGAGATGTTAGTTCCTCTTTTAGAAAGAGTAGATATAGGATTTGATGCATTTTTGGGTTGGTAGAAGTAGTCCCTACTCCCTTGTGTTGCATTGAATGAGTTTAGTTTTGAATTGAAGTTGTCTTGCTTTATTGTGTGCATTTAGATGTAGTGCATGCATAATGGGCTGCTAAGTTAGATTTTTTACTTTAAGAAGTGTTTAAAGTGTCATTCGAGGACGAATGTCCCTAAGTGGGGGATAATGTAACACCCCAAAATTTAGTGAGTTGAACTAGTGAGTTCTAGGGCCTTTCGTAGGAGTTTTTGGAGTGTTGTATGAAGATTAAAACTCATAAACATAATTTGCTTACTTAGTATAGGGGTTTTAGGTGTTAAACATCAGGGTACGACTCCCCAAGGACCAACCAAAGAGGTCCTTGGGGAGGACCCCAAAACATTCCCTAAATCTGGAATTTTTGTTGTGACCTACGGATGCCATCTACTGGCCTTAGATGGACCCACGCCCCGTAGGTTGGGGTAGTGGGTCAAGTATGATCATGGCCTGCAAGTGTAGACCCCCAGCCTCAAACCACGGAGGACCAGGACAGTCCGTAGACGCACCCACGGTCCGTGGGTGGTCGTGGTTAAATCTTTTTAGCGACCATGAACACTTGGTCTTAGTAATTGTTAGAGACAAGAACAACCTAGTCCATGATTCTCTTTTGCAACGATATTGTCATGGTCGTTGAATAGTTTTAGAGATGAGGATGACCTGGTCATTGAGTATGTTTAGAGATAAGAATGATCTGGTCCTTGATTCGTTATAGAGACGAGAATTATTTCTAGTCATAGATTATTCTTTAGAGATGAGAAACACTTCTAGTCCTATATTATTCTTTAGAGACGAGATATTTCTGGTCCTAGATTGGCCTTCAATGGTCCTAGATCAATTAATGTCATAATAAGAAAAATTCTTCAACAAATACTAAATTTCTACTAAAATTTTTGATGTAAAAAGAAGATATAGGGAGACAGAAACAAGTAGATAGAGATTAAGAGTTCAATTAATCAAAAATTGGTCAACATCCCATGATGTTTGTTTCAATATGTTCTTCAAAAAACTTAGCCAACATCCGAGTTAGACTATGTACTATCGAGTTTTGCATAACATTCGTAGCAAAACTAATAACAAGCTTTTCCATTTCTTCTAATCTTGTATCTTGACTTGAAACTTCTACCTTCAAAATCTGCAAGTTCAAAATTTTAAAAAACGATAAATAACTATTGCTATACATATCAAATTTATACAAAAATTAGATAGATCGCTCACCCCAAAAGTTGTTAAACTTCACCACGTGTTATCTAGAAATATCCACAAAAGTTGCAGAACATAAGAAAAATCAATTAAAAAATCATTGAGATGCATTTACCAAGAATTCAAATACTATAAAGTAGTTGTCCAAAAATACAGCAGTGCAGAAATTAACAAATAGAGAAAGACACTTATGTGTAGTTGTGCAAAAAAAATTAATTAATGAAGTAAGCATTATGAGATTTCTTTGTTATAGGATTCTCTCTAATAATGTTGGCTTGAAAGAAAGTCTTCCATCATCAGTTGTGCATCTTTTTTTTTTACAAGATAGAAAAACCAATGATATATGTATTGTTCATTTGGTGTGCAAGATGTATTGAACTTCTTAGTCACTTGATCTCAGAGAGAAATCAAAGTGAGACCCATGACTAGATGAAGCTCTTTCTAGTTTCAAGTACAATGCTACATCTAATCTTATATAACAAGCAAGCAAAAGATGCAAATTTCATCATAACTAAAGCTTCCAATATATGCCTAATCGATGAAGTAGGCCAGCAACAATAGCCCAAAACAATATATCATCAAAGATAACATAAAGGAGAGTTCCCACATAAACAAGCATGGCATTCATACCAATCCATTCTAGTGGTAGAAATAGGTAATTCCAGTTCAAAATGTCAATCAGAATGAAGAAAGTAGAGTACACTAACGCGGCTGCTCCTGAGGTTACACAGACATAACTGAAGATGTATAATTTCTGATTTAAAGGAATAGCATATGTGAAGTGGAGAATAATTCCTAAAACTAAAAGAGTTATGCCCATGACAATCCAATGCAAAAGTCTATACGAGTGATCTTCCATATGAATAAGGACATGTAAAAAATGAGCTTCAAGCACCGTAGAGAGAATAACAGAAATTGAGCTCAGATCTAAGTGTGATTTTGGCAACTTTTTGTTTTAGCTGCATAAACACATGAATGGCTGTATTCCACAAATATAGACGAAGAACGAAAGTAGCATCTTTGGCGAATCTAAAACATCATACCAATTTCACAGCTTCAAAAACCAATATCATACAATTAGGAACTATGGCCAAAAACACTTGTGAAGAATCCCAGACAGAAGTAAACAAACAAGTCAGCTATCCAACATTGAATCTTCCGTCATAACATCAAGCTACTTAACTATACATACATTCTGAAAAACATATAACAACCAGCCGACATGAGATCAGTTTCTACTTTCTAAGGGCAGTATCTATACTTCTGTTTGATTGAGTATTCTCTAGTTCTATTTAAGATCATAGACAATGAGAACACGAAAACTAGTAGAGATGAAGGTGGATTCAAACAATTCTAGGTACTATCTTTTAGCTGGAAAATATTAGTTACCATCATTTTTTTCTAGAATTAGTCTTAGTAGAAAATGACTATATGCAAATCAACAAAAAAAACTAAAAAGTCTGGTATCTTTGTGTTTACTTGGTCATTAGAAAAAAGTAGAGGTCATTCAGTTGAAACATTGTCATTATTTCTTTCATTGCATCTTCCAAGGTAGACAAGCGATGGTTCAAGGATTTGTTTTCCTCATTCAAGGATTTATTTTCTTCACTCAAGCATTTGTTATCCTCTCGAGTTGAACGTAGCGTAGACAATAATTCAGCCTTCGAAGAAGTTCCACCTTTGAAGTCTTTCACCTTTACTCCACCCCAAATCCATATACATGGCTACAAGTTTGAGGTCCACAACATTTTTCAATAATTTACTACAATTAAGGCATGGATATTGATACAATTCAATAACCCAAAGCAATTTAGACAATTTCTATTCACATGCTTTCATATTCAAAAAACCCACTACATAAAGGCAAAATTTAGGAATCGAGTGATTTCGTGGGTTCATCGAGTATTTTTTATCATAAATCATAAATTAAACACTAATACAATCATAATATGTCATTAATAACCATTTGAAAAGGTTTGAAGAAGGAACCCATGAGTTAGAGTAAAAACCCTAGATTTTGAAGAACTTGAAACCTTTGTAAACTAACTTTGAATGGACTCTAAGGGTGAAAGCTACCCCTAGATGAAGGCACACCATACCTTTCTTGTGATTCCCCAAGAAATTTGAAGAATAAACGCTTTTAATCCTCAAGCCTACCCCACTTCTTCTTCTTCTTCTTTGGGAACTTCTAGAGAGAGAATATTTGGGAGGAACTCTTTGATTTGTTTTAGGGAGATAAGGAATAAATGACTTGGTTTAAGAGTTAAAACTATATATACTAGTGATATAAAACAATTAAAATCAACCCCACATAATAATTAATAAAAGGAAAAATTGAAAACTCCCTAATTAAGGAAGCCCCGTCATGGACCACGCCCAGATTGATTGGTCGTAAGTGGCACCACAGCTCGTGGTACTGCCCGTGGGCCCTTTTGCAGTGTGCCTCCCGACCTTGCCAAACCCTCAATTGCGTAAGTGGTCTTCACGGTCACCTATAAAGTCTGTCAAGGGCACCACGGCTCGTGGTGGTTCCCGTGGTCCTTGAGGCAGTAGCTTCCTCAAACTACACCACTCCCACCAAGCTAAGGGGTCTTCATAGACCCCTTCATGGACCATGGTCATGACCATTGGTCGTGAGCCTTGGTAGTGCTTGGTCAAGGGTTGGGCAACCTTGGCCTTTGTCTAGGCTTTGCCCCCGTTACCTTGGCACATGCCCTTGAAACCCTCTATACAAACCTCAAAAGGTCTTTTAACTACAGAGTCTAACATGCACCTTGACGTTGACCCTCATGATTACGCTCTAGTTCATCCTACCATTTTCCGAGTCTTTACATTATCCCCCCCTTAGGAATATTCATCCTCGAATGACTCTTCAAATACATTAATGGATAATGACTCGAGACTAGCAGCCCATCATGCATGCAACATCATAAACAATGCACAAAATCATAGGAGGAAACATCAACACTACATCAATAAGCTCAATGTAACACAAGAAAGTAGGAGCTACATCTACAAACTCATTATGCACCAAAACATAACCATTTTTCATTTCATTGGAGGAATTTCATTCTCCAACTCACATCATGCTCATTACAACATCATAAGGCAAATGATGCAACATTTTTCAAAACCAGATTTAAGCATGCTCAATAATTCAACTCATGAAGTATTTAGGCAACTCATTATAGATGCATATCAACATGAGGAACACATAATTCAACAATTCATTTTCTCATTAAACATAAATTTCCTCAAAACATGCATAACAAAAGGATATCATGGAAACACGTTTTCTTTCACCCACGACTCCAAAACATGAAACAAGTACAAGGAACTCTTGGTCTCAATCTTGAATAAGAATAGAAGAAAGAGACAAGGATATTAAAACTCTTACTATTCAACATACCATCTCCCCCTTAAGAGTAAACCCAACTAAAGCTAACATGAATACTAACATAGGAACATCAATACAACATTCACAACTATAAGAAATCATCACTTACCGGTGCCTTCATCCGGATGTGCTTCTTTGTCGTCTCTATCCCGAAGTGCATAAAAACGACTATTCTTTGTAGCATAAGGATCCGTAACATTAGGAGAAGCTTGCTTAGCCTCCCTTCCTTTGGATGCAAGAGTAGGACAATTTGTCACTTTGTGATCATTCTTCCCACAACTATAGCACCCATTAGTACCGGCTAGACACTTCCCAAAGTGCTTCTTTCCACAAGTAGTGCACGTAGGTTTAGAAAATGAAGACCCACCACTTTTCTCTTGTCTAACCTTAGGAGTTCTTGAAGAATCTTGATTTGGATCTGTCTTTTTGAACCTAGGTTGACCTTGCTCATCGGGGTTAGACCTCTTCAACTCCCTATTCTTCCTCTTGAGTTTGGACTCCTCTTCATATCATCATGGAGCATCACCGTACGACACTCTTCCTCAACTAGGTCGGATACTCCCATAACAAAGCGACTCATCTCATCCCTAGGGTTTGACACCAAAGATGGGGCATACTTAGACATTTGGGTAAATTTCAAAGAGTACTCTTGCACATTCATGTTACCTTGCCTAAGATTGATGAACTTTTCCATCTTAACCTCCCTCTTCTCAAGGGAAAAGAACCTTCCAAGGAATGCTTCTTTGAACAATTCCCAATTTATAGGCCTTGCTCCTACCGGCCTATTGCCTTTCCATTGAGAGAACCAAATTTGGGCCACATCCTTCAATTGATAGGCAGAAAGTTCCACTTTCTCAAAAGAAGTCACCCCCATATCATTAACTACCTTATACACCTCATACAAAAACTCTTGGGGATCCTCTCCCACCTTAGATCCTAGAAATACCGGAGGATTCATACTCACAAAGTCTCTTAACCTAGAAGCCATAGTACTCACATTAGGGTTCACATTAGCCTCAACACCCCTATTAGCTTGAGCCATCATGGCTTGAGCTTGATTAGTTATGGCTTGAGCCATCATTAAAAGAGCCGACCTAACTTCCTAATTGTTTATGGCCGGGGGATCCACCGAACCTTGGTAACCTTGAAGACCTTGAGGAGGAACTCCCTCATTCACAATATCCTCTTCCACTCTTCTTGGGTTTGCCCTTGTATTCATATCCTATAAACACAAGAGAAGGATTAGGGAAAGGACTCTTATATATCTAAACTCTAAGGCACGACTTCAAGAATAATAAAAGAAGTGTAACTTCCTAACGTCCTATAGCCTCTCACTCATAGATGTGTCACGACTCACACTGATGAACAAGACTGTACTAGACGTGGCTTGTGAGACATCAATCCTAAAAACCATTTCCAAAATCTTATGCTCTGATACCAAGTTTTTCACGACCAGATCCTATATCCCAAAAGCGACACGGCGTACTTGACCCCAAAAGAGATCTCGTACAAGCCTCTTAGCATTCATAACATTCGATACATAGAAATAGTACAAAATTTAAAAACTTTCTTAAAATCCGTACAGTCAAAACTTTATAAAAATATTTGAAACAACGGAAGTCTATTATCTTACATGGCCATCTAAAAATAATAGCTTGAACAAAAGTTGGGACACGACCCTTTACAATCGAAAGTCTAACAATTGTCTATTACATGAAAGAAAGAAACATCTAAACAATTGTCCTCAATCTATGAGGACATACCACTTAACCTTGGAGGAATGTCAATACAAACTTCAACTAGAGATAAAGCAACTCACTTGCTGGAAACCCGCACTTGTAGTAAAATAAGAGAAATATGGGTTAGCACACAAAAATGTACTAAGTATGACGACCATGCAAAAACATGCTTTTAAACGGACATTTTGCTTGGAAACCATGCATTATGCAACTTTTTAGAAATATCATTTACATTTGAATAAGAGACATAAAGTACAAGTATAATCATCATACAAGTCATAATCATCACATTTGAACATTCACCTTAAGTAACCTTAAGCTACACGTGTGCAATGTAAGGATAGCATCCCATACTACTATCCCTACTAAGTGCCACTTTGAGGCCACCTTAGATGAACTTACCAATTCATACTTAACTTCAAGCAATACTCATGCATAAGAAATACATTCATTTCATAAGTCATGAGAAGGGAAAATAACTCATAATAAAACCCAAGTATAGCATGTCATCATTACATTAGGCATTTAAGTCAACATTCTTCATTAGCTTCATTAAGAGGACTTTCATTCATTAGTAATTAAGACATTAGAGAACTCACTATGACCCTCTCAAAGCCTACTCGTGCAATGCATTGATGGCATCCCATACTACCACGCACACTTCGTAGAACTTCTCAAGAAACCACAATGCACATCTCACATGATGGGAATAGACATGAACCGACATAGACCATGAGAGCAAACCATGTAATCCGGTATCATATGTCCCCACATCATAAAGAGGTGGTCTACTTGCCTAAGGTAGGACTGGTAATATTTTAGCGTAGGTCGAAACCACTAGCTAATATCCTATGTGGGCACATAGTTATGTGATAGGAAGACGTTCATTGGAACCCTAGCCTAACATTGGGAGAGTTTCCATCTTACCATATCCACTCGGTGCTTAGCCTCCATTCCCATAAAGTATTTCATTTTCATTAACATTATTGTACTTGAGAGGGCTACCAACATTAGGCCTACCGACCCAAATACATTACACAAGAAAGGGTCACCACCATTAGGTCTACCAATTTGAGGTATATTAAGGATAGTTCATTGACTTTTCAAGAAGGGTGCCATCAATATTGGGCCTACCGATACAAGGTTCATCATTTCACACATGAAAGAGATACCAGGACTAGGTGCACCGATTCAAGGTTTATCATTAACATTCATGGAAGGGTGCCATAAGCCTACCAATCCCAAAGTTCATTAATATCATCTATGGAAGGGTGACCTAAGCCTACCGATCCAAGATACCTCATTAGTCATTTATGAAACGAATGTCATAGGCCTATCGATTCATATTCATCAAGTAAAGACACATTCAATATACAAGAAGAGGATGCATAAGCCTACCAATTGAAGACATTATATTGCATTCAAGGTCACATTCATCATTTCAAGAAAAGGATGCCTTAAGCCTACCAATTCAAGACATAGCTTCACATTGTAGAAACCCTTCACATTCTATCATCACATTCGTGAGTGTCAAATTTAGAAATAGCCTTTAAATAATAAAATAGTTAAATTCAAGACAAGAATATATTACGTTCATCAGATTCACATTCATATACAAAACATCATGATAATACTCAATTTCTCATACTATGCCCTTCAAGGCCATGAATCTCAAATCACCAACACACTAATAATTTACTACAATTAAGGCATGGATATTGATACAATTCAATAACCCAAAATAATTTAGACAATTTCTATTCACATGCTTTCTTATTCAAAAAACCCATTTCATAAAGGCACAATTTAGGAATCGAACGAATTCATGGGTTCATAGAGTATTTCATCATAAATCATAAATTAAACACTAATACAATCATAATATGTCAACAATCTCTATGCCAGGTAGAGATGGATCGGCTTGAACCATTTCTTTGAGTTGATCCTTAAAATTATATAAAAAAACAATTTCTATCAAAACGCATAATAATTTCAAGTAATAAACATATTCAATTTATCAAACGCACATGTTTTTCAATTGCTTCAAGTTCAACAAGCTTGTTATCTTTCTTATGCGTGTCATAGAAAATAGTCGCCAGATCTGGTGGGTTGCCATCTTTCATGCCCTTTACATCAAAGTCAAACATGTCAAATAACACAAACCTCATAAATATTTCATTCATGAAATAGTTTTACGCTAGTACCTTTTGATAAATTATCTCTCGAATAGGCATACTGCCAATATGATGAAGCATCTTCAACTTAGCTCGATTTGTTGCATTCCTGCTGCTTCTTGCCTAAATAAAAATTTGTCGTAGTTCGTAGCTTTTATTTTGTTTGAAAAGAAAGAAACTAGAAGATTTTCCAAAGAAACTTATGCAATATATACTCGAGTAGGCCATATACAAGAGTATGAGTTCTCTGTGAAGTCCACCTGGAAATCCATCATAATGGAAATTCAGTTATCATTCAATGTTACTGCTATGGCAATGATGTCATTACTACTTCGATCCTCTCATCAATAAGTGATCACAGGAACTGATGGAAAAATTCTCCCAGATATATACAACACTTATTGATACAAACAGAGAAATATATTGAGAATATCAAAGAATGTTTTCTTTCAAAAGAAGCAACTTCTTAAAATATCTTCACAACTATACTAATCTTGAGAACAACATTGACATAATCATGGACTACATATGCCGTGAACATCAGTTAGTAATGGAATGATATAAATGGATGTTCAATAATCAGAAAGTTACAGTCTGGTCTGCTCTGAACTACTGTTACAGGTCAGTTAAGTCACAGGGTTAGTGTATAATTTGTTCTTTCTTTACTGTCATCTTCCTCCTTTCTTTTGTCAGAGGAATTTTTGTTTCAATTATTTTGGAATAAAATAATTTGTATTCATCTGAATACATCGCAGATGTGGAAATATTGCAACAATTCTTGAGCTAGACAAGAATCTTACTAAGCAGTTTTGTATGTTTGAAGCTGCTCCTCAGGTATGTACATATATTCCTACTTCTTTCTAGTTTGTCATGTTTGGTGAATGAGGAATATGTTATTAATTTATTAACATGTTATTTTCACTCGCAATGGTTAAAAAAAAATTCCACATCCCATCGTCCAATATATTTCTTTCATCAGCGAGACATTTATTAACATTACGAAATGCAGTGCACTGAGAAGTGGCAAGGTACAGGGCATAGAAATACTGGAACTGTCCAAATAGAATCAGCCTATTATAAAAATGGAACTATTGGAAGAGAACAAAAAACCTCGTGACACACTGTACCAAGAATGAGAAGTAAGTGGTCAGCTCCAGAGATTGAGGGACTCATGGAGCAGTCTATACCAAGCGGGTGATGTAACAATTCAAAGCACGACAACTATTTCAGTAACATGGATCAAACAACTGGGTATATTTGGTTCTAAAGAGAGAAATCAAGCGGTAAAAGACTGTAAAATATACTATTTAATCAGTAGGCATACCTGAAAACTTTCGAAAGCAAAATGTTCCTTTACTAACCATTCCCATTTTTTTTGTATACTCCCCTTGGAATAGTCCTAAGAAATTGATGGATAGGCTTATCCTTCACATATTTTGCATGCAAGTGTCCTCTCCATTTGTTCCATAACTCATTCATCCATCCCAAGATATGATCACGATGATCATTCATGTCCACAACCTCAAATTTATGCTACAATAATTGAAGCATGAGTTGAGTTATTACCAAGGCAAACCTATCAGGAAAGCATCATAAAATGAAAAAGATCTATTCTTCTAGTAGAATAAGCAGATATTTTTAATAGAAAAGAAATTTCAGTAGAACATCTATTTTTTCAGTAGTACATCAAAATTCCAATAGCAAATAACTCCTACATTTTTTATCTCTTAGAAAAAACATCCAGTAGCAAATGTGATTCACATATACTTGAATCTAGTACCACATGTGAAATGTGAAAATCATTCGACAAATAACTATGTGTTTGAATCACATAAATATTTGTTACCTCAACGACTGCTATATGGACAAGAATATGCATATGTATTAGATAACAATAAATAATTTGAATCAGGTGCAATTTGTTACCTCAACGGCTGCCGACATGTGATTCAAATTTTCTTGTTTAATATCATTCCATGATGATACTCCCAAAGGACAAATATTATGATCACGAACCATTTTTCCCAAATGCCTCAAAAACAGTTTGCTATTTGTTCCAACTGTTCGATTATTGTAAAAGGTCACTGTGAGCTTCTGTCCAATTTCAAGTGCAACTACTTCTTTGCACATGTTGCTCCCTCGAACTCTTTTTACCTTTTTAGGATTAGACGAGCCTACAGTTTGATAGTTTTGTAAAGACTATAGTAATCAAATCCAGTTCTACAATTTAATAACATATGGATTCAAAATTCAATACCTTTTTCAGTTGTTTCAGTATGTTTCATAAATTGATCAACATATGGAGGCAATGAAATATTGATTTGCATATACTCCTCACAAATCAAGGGATTTTTGTCCATTGTTCGCATTTCTTGGCTAGAAAACATGGTAGAATTCGATCTTGTACTTTGAGAAAACATTGCAGTTTCAGATCTTTTCTCTAATCCGTTTCCTATAACACCTGGACCTGAGAAATGTAATATAACAGTTCATCAAAATAACATTGTTTTTAAAAAAGAAAACATAACAAATCTGAAAACAAACTTACTTGTTTTAACTTCTCGGGTGTATTGCTTAACTTGATTAGTACATGCAATAGATGAAATGTTAATTTTCATGTTCTCTTTCTCAAGAGTCAGGGCGTTCTTATGCATTGTTTCAGTTCCTAGACTAACATATATGGTAGAAATTTTTGGTCCTTGCCCTCGAGTCTTCCCTATAGAACATATAGAAAATATATCATATTATTAATCCTTAACAAAGTGTTTTGAAACATGAGAAGCTGAAGAATAATGACAAGAACTCACAAAGAAGATTAGGTTCTGAAACAGAAAAAAAAAATAGAGAGTAATAGAGAAGAGAACAAACAATAGGTTAATTCACTTGCTAGGGAAGTCGAAGTAGCTAGTTTGTATATAACGATTACTGGTTGAATACATTTTTTCATTTAACCAAGAAAATAAATATATCTTACTTGTTTTAATTTCTTGGATGTAATGGTTAACAAGATCATTAGATTGAGAAAATAACTTCTTAGTTGGCATACTCCCTTTCTCACCCAAGGATTTAAGTCCTTGTCTTCGTCCTCATCCCTTTCCAATAGCACCAGGCGCAACAAAAGTATATCTCATAGTACTCTTCATAGTTGAACTGTCCTCACTTTCAGTCTTGATTGGTTTCATCTTGAACGTGCAAAAACATCCAAAAGTAAAAAATATATCATCATCCATTTGTTCAACAATCTCAAAGGAATCATGATAAATATACTATGAATATACTAATTTCAATAATGTGTAACAATAAATATACTAATTCATAATAAATATACTTCACCTTATTAATTCTTTTTCATTTCTTTTTTGAAGGACTTTCTGACTCTACAATATCATAATCCATTTGCTTAACAATCTCAAAGGAATCACGAGGTTGAGTCTTCATTGCGACTTGCCAACCTTTGTTGGAATTATTATTAGTATAGAACACTTGGGATGCTTGGTTTGCTTAAAACAAACGGCTCATTTGTTTTCAGTAATCTGGCCGAATTAACACTCACAAAATCATACTTGTCTTTTTTGACTCCTTTGAACATATCAAACCAATTACATCGAAATAAAACCACTCTTCTATCCATGCCAAATTGCAACTCAATCACATCTGTTAAAACTCCATAGTAATCAAGGTTCTCACTATCTTTATCATTGTCACCCAATACAACAACACCACAATTCTGAGTCCTTAACTTTTTATTATAATCTTCTACGTGAAATATATATCCTTTAATAACCTAACCATTAGAATACGTGGAATATTTGGTAGGACCACATGAAAGTGAGAGGAGATCTTCCATCATACGACTATCATCTCCTTTGTGCAATTGTGTGACCTATAAACAAGATTACGTTGACTAATTTAGAATGAGTAATACAATATTATAATATCAAATTTGATGTTTATGTATTACTCACCCTATCTTTAAACCATTCAATAAATTGTTTGTTCCATTCTGCATCAGACAAGTGGCGAGCATTCTTATGAGTTTGTGCAAACTCTCTACAAAATTGAATAAAACCATGAATTTCATATAGAAATGAAATTACCCTGAAGGAAATAATAATAATAATAATAATAATGAGACCATTTGAAAGAACACTACATACTCGAGATATGGTAAGACTTCATCACAATTCTTTAGTATGTAAATATGTGCTTGTTCTAATTCATCTGCTTCAAGCTCATATGGAGTTTTAGCTTCCAGAGTTTTTCCAGAATGACAAAATCTAGATAAGCCTCCATTACATTTTTTTAAACCCCCATCATAATTTCGTTCAAGCTTATTGAACTTCGTGTCAATTCTATGTAGATACCTCGAACATAAGGTCATACATTCAATGGCAATATAGCCCTCTGCAATAGAACCTTCAGGACATGCCCTATTACTAATGAGACATTTCAAAAAATATAACCATCGTTCCACAGGATACATACACTGATAATGAATCAGTCCAACAATCTTAGCTTCACTAGCTAAATGAACAGGTTAGTGCACCAGGACATCAAAAAATGAAGGAGGGAAGAGCTTTTCTAACTTGCAAAGTGTTATTGGAATTTGTGCTTCAATATGTTCCAAGTTATCAATTTTCAACTCCTTTGATCCAAGCACACTAAAAAATATAGATAATTTAATCAACGGTTTACACACTTCTTTAGACAACATTCCACGAAGTGCAAGAGGGAGCAAATGTTGAAGAAGAACATGAAAATCTTGACTTTTCAATCCAGATATCTTGTGATCTTTTAGGTTCACACATTGATAAATATTAGATGAAAACCCATTAGAAACCTTTAGATTCTTTAATAAAAGGCATAATTTGTGCTTATCTTCAGGAGACAATGTGTAGCATGCAGTTGGAACTTCAAATTTCTCCCCATTTTGAATTGGGTGCAATTCTGACCTGATGTTCATTTCTTGCAAGTCTAGCCGATTTTTAATTGTGTCCTTGGTCTTTCCTTTGACATTCAATATTGTCCCCATGATATTATCACATATATTTTTTCAATATGAATAACATCAAAATTGTGTCGCAACAAGAGACACTTCCAATATGGAAGTTGAAAAAAGATACTTTTCTTGTTCCAATTATCATTTCGATTTTCATGTGAAGTATTCTTCCTTTTCTTTGGATCATTTTATTCCTTCAAGATCTTGCACTTGATCAAGTATCTCAATACCAGGACATATTTTTGGTGGGGCCCTTTTCTCTTGTGTGCCATCAAATAACTGTCTCATTTCACAATTTATGACTAAGAGGAAGGTAACGCCGATGACCCATAAAATACTGCTTCTTACAATTAGTCAATCGAAATGAAGTTGTGTCCTTATTGCAACATGGACATGCCAATTTTCCTTTTGTACTACATCCAGATAAGTTTCCATAAGCTGGAAAGTCATTGATGTTCCATAACAAAAAAGCATACAACTTAAAATTCTTTCTAGTTGATGCATCATAGGTCTCAATACCTACATCCCACAACTCCTTCAATTCCTCTATTAAAGGCTGGAGATATGTATCAATTGCATCTCCAGGACCATTTGGACCAGGAATAAGCATCGACAAAATAAAATTTTCTTGTTTCATACACAACCAAAGTGGTAAATTATAAGGAATAAGAACAACAAGCCAAATGCTATGTGAGGTTTTTCAATTTTGAAAAGGGTGAAATCCATCACTAGCAAATCCAAGTTGAACATTACGAGGGTTAACTGCAAATGAAGGATGAAGTTCACCAAATGACTTCTATGCCATTGAATCAGCTAGGTGCCTCATTATTCCATCATCAATTCTTTCATCCTTCTCCCATGTCATTAGAGTAGATGTCTTTGTAGACATAAACAACCTCTGAAGTCTAGGATTTAAGGGAAAATAGTGTAAGCTCTTTGATGATATCTTTTTATGGATGGAGCGTTGAAGGGGATGTCCACTCCTCGGATGCATATAGTAGGGTAAGGATCGTCCCAGCGAACAATAGGTAGGATGGTCTAAAACTCCCTTACCCAGGTGGAATGAGCAGCAGGGGGAGCTTCTGTAAGTGGGCCAAGCCAAACACCATAAGCCGAGCATGAAAGGCAGGCACCTTCTCCTTCAAATTCAGCAAGTGGCAACCCCGCTCGCAACAAAATTTTGTGTTCCTATGGTCATGGTACCGCTCCCGACTAGGAGCATCGGGAAACCGGACGAAGGGAAAATTTTCCTCATTGACACCAGCCATTTAGAGAAGCTTGCAAAAAGTTAATAAGCACGTTAGAACTCAATAGGATTACACAATATCTGGGGTAACGAAAAAAGGGAATTTTCTAGCCTTAAGGGACCAGTTCACTATTTCCCCAGGTCCTACCACAACGGCCAAATTCCCGCCAGAGCGGGATGATGGAGGCCACCACATACTTGGTACATTTTGTACTAACGCATATTACCTACATTCTAACCAAATGTAGGGTTTCAGAGATTGACTTGCTTTGGAGGCTAGATTGCTAAGGTGCTAGAAAAGTTGAAGAATTGGTGAGTCCTCATAGCTTCAAGGATGAACCTTTTATTTCCTTATGTCATTTGATTATGTTTTAGACTTTGTATGGGATGCGTCCCAATGAATTTTATTCAACAGTTTAATAGATTGTTTGAGACAAAGGTTTTAGTAAAGACTTCCGCATGCTTTTATGAAATATGACATTGATTGTAAAAGTTGTAAAATTGTTCTGTATTTTCATTTCTATTACCTATGTTCTGATGCTAAGGTCTTATATGAGACCCATTTGTGGTCAAGTATGCCATGTTACGTCTAGGGGGTACCCCTTGGTCATGACAAACTTGGTAATCAGAGCACAAGGTTTAGAATGGTTTTAGGATTGTCTCAAACTACGTCTAGTAAGGTCTTGTGCATAAATGTGAAGCGCATCACATTTATGAATATGAGGATATTGAATGCCTAGGAAAAGTCTCACTTCTTCATTCTCTTAGTCGTGCCATAGAGTTTGGCTTTAGTAGGTCCTTCTTCTAATATGTGCCTGTTGTTTTTCAGGGTATGGCTAATACAAGGGCGAATGATAGGAGAGAACAGAAATACAATATGGATCAAGAAGTTCCTCCCCAAGTACCACATCACGCTCCTTATCAAGTTCCAAATGACCCTTCAATTGGGAATGCCTCTCTTTAGGAGTTTAGGGATTCTTTGCAATTATTGTCTCAAGCCTTGACGATGCAAGACAATAGAGAGGTCGTGGGTCCAGCAAACCCTATAGGGGGGATGAGTGCTTTTATGGTAAGAGAGTTTTTGAGGATGAACCCTCCAAAGTTTAGTGACTCCAAAATGGAAGAAGATCCAAATGGGTTCATAGAGGAGGTTTATAAGGTGCTAGCAATCATGGGGGTGAATTCTATTGAGAAAGCGGAACTAGCCGCCTATCAATAGAAGGACGTTGCCCAAATTTGGTATGAGCAATGGAAATATAGTAGGCCGGTAGGAGTGGGTCCTATAGAATGGGAAGCTTTTAAGTCAAAATTTCTAGATAGGTTCTTTCCCCGAGAGTTGAGGGAAGCCAAATTGGGAGAATTCATCAACCTTAAGCAAGGTAGTATGAGTGTTAAAGAGTACTCTTTGAAATTCACCCTTTTGTCTATGTATGCTCCTACCTTGGTGGCTAATCCAAGTGATTTGATGAATAGGTTTATGAAGGGGGTGTCCGATTTGGTAGAAGAAGAATGTCGTATGGAAATGCTTGTTGATGACATGAATATCTCACGTCTCATGGTGTTTGCCCAACAAATAGATGAGTCAAAACTCAAGAAGAAGAAGAAGGCTATGGAGAAGAAGTGGTCTAGGATGGATTGTGATAAGTCCTTTCATGTTAGGTCCGATGGACATGGTCGTTCTAGGAATCAAAAAAAGTTTTCCGGACAAGGCTTTTCCAATGCTCCTAAGCATAAGGATTATAGGGTGTCTACCCCTTGGCCACAAGGGATAAGTAATGAGTCCCAATGGCCCTCTTGTGCTAGGTGTGGTAAGAGGCATGAGGGTAGGTGTTTGGCCGGTAGAGAGGATTGATTTAGTTGTGGTGAGAGTGGCCACATGATGAAAGATTGCCCTAAGGCTAAGGTTATAAGAAGAGAAGGTAAGCAAGTTTCCTCTAGTAGTGGGGATGTGGAGCCTCAAAATAAGAATAGGTTTTATGCTCTCCAATCTAGAGAATATCAAGAGTGATATCCTCATGTCCTTTCCGGTATGTGCTTTATGCTTTAGTAAATTTCCGAATTTCTTGTCTTTTGTGACTTGTTATGTTGGACTTCGAAGTTGTTTTTTAGTATGCATGATGTTTAGAAAAGTTTGTGTAGGCTTACTCCCATGAGGTAGTGCTTTGAGTAGATTGGCATATAGGCTTTATGAGTTGATTATGAGCATGCCCTAGTTATGGAGTTGAAAGGTTCCTCCGTGAATAAATGCTTTATGAGATGAACTTTGCATTTAGGCTCCATGTGTATGTGTTGAGCATGTTTTAGTTAGGAGATGTTAGTTCCTCCTTTAGAAAGAGTAGATATAGAATTTGATGCATTTTTGGGTTGGTAGAAGTAGTCCCTACTCCCTTGTGTTGCATTGAATGAGTTTAGTTTTGAATTGAAGTTGTCTTGCTTTATTGTCTGCATTTAGATGTAGTGCATGCATAATGTCCTGCTAAGTTAGTTTTTTTACTTTGAGAAGTGTTTAAAGTGTCATTCGAGGACGAATGTCCCCAAGTAGGGGATAATGTAACACCCCGGAATTTAGTGAGTTGAATTAGTGCGTTCTAGAGCCTTTCGTAGGAGTTTTGGAGTGTTGTATGAATATTAAAACTCATAAAAATTATTTGTGTACTTAGTGTAGGGGTTTTAGGTGGTAAACGTCTGGGTACGACTCCCCAAGGACCAACCAAAGAGGTCCTTGACGAGGACCCCAAAATAGTCCCTAAATCTGGAAATTTTAGTGACCTACGGATGCCATCTACTGACTGTAGATGGACCCACGCCATGTAGGTTAGGATCGTGGGTCAAGTATGATCATGGAATGCAAGTGTAGACCCCCAGCCTCAAACCACGGAGGACCAGGACGGTCCGTAGACCAACCCACGGTCCGTGGGTGGTAGTCCAGTGGTTTGAGCAGTTTTAATGTTTTTTAGTTTTAAGTTGGGGGTTTGGGAATTGATTAGTTAATTAATTATGGTTTAAGGTAGGTCGGTTAGTTTGTTAATTTACCACCTATATAAGGTTAATAGGCCCCTAAGCTAATAACTTTAACTCACTCATCTAAGACCCCAAATTACTCTCAAGAAATTCTCTCTCTAGAAGCAAAGAAGAAGAAGAAGAAGAGGGACATCAGCTAGGTTGAATTCACCATTGATTCAAGATTTATTTAGGTCTTTGATTAAAGGTATGTGAAGATTATTCATCTATGGGTTCTTCCACCCATAGAGCCCCCATAGTTTCCCCACTTGTGAAATTAAAAACCCCATTCTAGCTAGGGTTGTGCTTGAATGGTGGGTAGGGTTTAGGTATGATTCCAAACTAGTAGATAATACCTAATTATGATTGTATTAGCATATAATTGTGATATTATCATGAATTCATGTGATTTTTATGGTAAACCCTAATTTAAATTGATGAATGTGATATTTGTGGGTTTATGCCATTAGAGGCAAATTTAAAGGTTCAAAGGTGACCTTCCTAAATTAATGCTTTGTATAGTAATTGATCATAGTTAGGATCATATAATCAGGAATTGAACTAGTCTTTATTGAATAGGAAGGATCTTGACTTGTATAGTTAGAATTGAACCTTTTATGAATCAATTATGACTAGAATCACTTCGTAGTAAAGAATGTGATTGAATAACTTGTAATTTAAACATGAATTATGATAGAATGAAATTAAGCTTGAAAGTAGGGCTTGTAGCCATCATTGTTATGTATTTGGAGGTAAATTCAATATGATGTGATCTTGTTGTGTATTCTCTTTCTCTTACACACTTAGGCATAAAGATGCTAGGAGATCCAAAGGTTCTCTCACATAGAAGCATTCTAGGTTGGTTTAATAACCTAAAATGAATCAAAGCATGTTAGATTCGAATAGATTGAAGTTGTCATATATGATCCCTTCATGTGTAGCTTTAATTGGTAATATAAGACCAATATATGATAGCTTAGCTTAGCATTGTAGGATGCATTCCAAGGGTAGCATGAGTTAGGCATGGTAGCCTAGGATTGAGGATTTATACTCTCCTATGGGTAGCTTGAACTAGCATTGTTAGGATGCCTTCATGGTAGCGTGACTTGGTTTGGCCAAGACCATTTCATGGTAGCTTTAGGATTGAGGACTTGTACTCTCCTAAGGGTAGCTTAGGATTGATGATTCATACTCTCCTAAGGGTAGATTCACCTTGCATTGTAAGATGCATTTCAAGGGTAGATTTAGTTAGGTTAGTCATGGTAGCTTGGTATTGAGGACTCATACTCTCCTAAGTATAGCTTAGGGTTGAGAATCATACTCCATTATGGATAGCATGCATTTGTATCGTAGTATACTTGTAAGGGTAGCATGACTTAGTTTGGTTAGGACTATATCATAGTAGTTAGGATGGGACACTTGTACATTTCATAGAATGGCTTGGACTTACATGTTAGTGTGTCTTCCAAGGTAGTTAGTTTAGTTTAACCTAGTTATGTTAGTAAGATTGTAGCATGGTCTAGCCTATTAGGGTGTTATTCCTTGGTAGCCTTGAATAGAGGTAAATAGAATAGAGGGATTAGTCCCCAACTAGTGAACATTCATGATAGTCTAAAGAGGTACTTAGTGTGGGTAGTATTATGGGATGCTATCCATACATTGCACAAGTATAACTTATACTAGGTATGAAGGGTTCCTACATATAGTATAGACTTATCTTGGGTTGTTGCCATAGCTGCCTTCCAAGATATGATTGACTTAAGATGATAGTTCCTTGTCAATATAAAGTAGGTCTAGAATGACACTTATGGATAGTAATCATGAATAAGAGTGACTCCAAGGACATGCTTAGTGTGTGTGGCAGTATGGGATGCCATACATACATTGCACAAGTGTGCTTTGAGGTTACTTATGAGTATAGTACTCCTATGACATGAAAAACCTAAGTCTTGACTATGAAGGTGGACTATGCCCAAGAATGACTAAAGAGAGGTACTTAGCTTGGATGGTAGTATGGGATACTATCCTTGCCTTGCACAAGTATACTTGGAGGTTGTTTGTGAAGTAATCCTCTTGTAATAGGATAGATATCAGGTTGAAGTATGTAACCATGAAAGTCTAAGTAAAGATTATGCCATGAAAATGATGTATCTCATATTCTCATTAACTATGTCTTATGTTGACTTATGTTCATATGATGCATATGTTTGAGATTATGCTATGACTATGATGATTATGCTATGAACATGTTAATATCTTTTATGCTGATGTCTTATGTTGACTAACCATTTTGAGATGCTCTTATGATGTTGTGCTAGATGTCATACTTGGTACATTTTGTACTAACGCATATTGCCTACATTCTGACCGAATGTAGGGTTTCAGAGATTGACTTGCTTTGGAGGTTAGATTACTAAGGTGCTAGAAGAGTTGAAAAATTGGTGAGTCCTCATAGCCTCGAGGACGAACCCTTTATTTCCTTATGTAATTTCATTATGTTTTATACTTTGTATGAGCTGCGTCCCAATGAATTTTATTCAAGAGTTTAATAGATGGTTTGAGACAACAATTTTAGTAAAGACTTCCGCTTGCTTTTATGAAATATGACATTGATTGTAAAGTTTTAAAATTGTTTCGTATTTTCATTTATATTACCTACGTTATGATGCTAAGGGCATATCATATTACATCTAGGGGGTACCCTTGGGTCGTGACATTCATGTAGTGCCTTTATCCATTATATTCGATCGTGGTACTCAATTTACTTCTCAGTTTTGGAGATCTTTTCAAAAGGGTCTTGGTACTAGTGTTAAGCTTAGTACAACCTTTCATCCACAAACCGATGGACAAGAGAATCGTACTATCCAAACTTTGGAAGATATGTTGAGATCTTGTGTGATTGATTTCAAGGGTAATTAGGATGATCACTTGCCTTGGATTGAGTTTGCATATAACAATAGTTACCACTGGAGTATTGGTATGACTTCATTTGAGGCATTGTACGGTAGGAGGGGTAGATCTCCTATAGGCTGGTTTGAGGTGGGTGAAGTTGCCATAATAGTCCCCGACTTGGTACAAGAGGCCATGGAAAATGTTCAAGTTATCAGAGAAGGGTTGAAAATGACTCAATGTCGGTAAAAGTCATATGCTGATGTAAGAAGAAAAGATCTTGAGTTTGATGTTCATGATTGCGTTTACTTGAAAATTTCACCATGAAGAGTGTAATGAGATTTTATAAGAAAGGGAAGCTTAGTCCCTGATATGTAGGCCAATATCAGACTTTGAGGCGTGTTGGTAAGGTTGCTTATGGAGTTGAATTGCTGAATAAATTGGCATTGATGCATCCAGTTTTTCATATCTCTATGTTGAAGAAATGCGTTGGTGATCTGACATCCATAGTTCCCTTAGAACGTTTTTGAGTTAAGGAAAATCTTTCTTATGAGGAAGTTTCGGTTGAGATTTTAGACCGACAAGTCAAGAAGTTGAGAAATAAAGAAGTTACTTCCGTGAAAGTCTTGTGGAGGAATCAGTAAATTGAGGGTGATATTTGGGAGGCTGAGGCTGATATGATGTCCTGATATCCCCATCTCTTTCCTTCTACCACTACTCTTGCTTGAGATGATGACTTTCTCATGGTTTACTCTTTGTTTTGGGGTCATGTGTCGTAGGTATTCCCATGACTTCCTCATTTAATCATAGTCGTGAAAAAGCTTAAGTTTTGAGAAAATGAGTCAACTTGATTGATTTCTACTTGTTTATGTGCATTTGAGTATGAGTTGCATATGGAATTCATGATATGATGATTTAAACATGATTTAGCTTGGAGTTGATGTTTCCTCATCGGAATGTGCATTTATGTGATTGCATTCAGGTTGGGCCACTAGTTCTAATTCCTATCTTCCTTATGATGTTTTGTATATCTTCTAGCTTGGAGTCGAGGTTCATCCTTGGTTGTGTGCATTTAGATGAAGTTGCATGCATGATGGGTTGCCAGTTTAGAGTCCTTTTATTCTTGTGATAGCTAGGATCCCATTCGAGGAAGAATGTTCCCAAGGGGGAGAGAATGTAACACCCCAGAAATTAGAAGCCTAGTGGAAGGTCACTGGCCTATGACTGATCCATGACACCCTTCATAGAGCCCTAGATAGGCCGTGACAGGAACCACGGCTCGTGGTGGGGCTTGTGGTGCCTTCAGTGTTTGACCAAAAAGGGGCTCCCCTTCCACGAACCCCTAAACGGACCTTGGTGGTGGCCGTAAAAGGGGAGGCAGAACCACCTCTAGACTAGCCTCCTCTCACAAGCCCCTAGAAGGCTTGTGAAGGCCTAGACGTCCCACGAAGGTGGCCGTGTGGAGGGGGCTTGACATGCCAAGCCACCGGTCAAGGACCACGACTGCCACTACGGCCTATGAAATCTTTGACGGCTCGTGTGGGCCTCAATCTGGAGGTTCGCATCTGCTGTAAGTTAAGCGCAGTTTGATCTTTTCCAAATTTATTTACAATAATACTATGTCGTTTTGCCTATGCTTAGGACCCCTATATAAGTATTTTTAACCCCAAAACTTACCCATTCAAATCATTCTATTAAATTCACCAAAAGAAATCAAGTTCTTCCTTTTCAAAATATTTCTTTCTCTAGAAACTTCAGGAAGAAGGGTTCAACCTAGGGTTTCAAGGCAAGTCTCCAGTTCAACCATTGAAGGCAAGGTTTTGGAATATAGGTATGATAGTTTTCATCCATGGATCCCTTCTGTTCATGGAGTTCCTAAATTCACCAATTTCCAAGTTAGAAATCTCCAATTGAGTTAGGGTTTTTATTTTGTATTATGAGTTCTCTTGATTATTTATTTAATAGATGGAATTATAATCTCTTATGCATAAATTGATGAAATTCTATGGTTTTATGATGACTTCCCATGAACCCAATTCCCATGCTTTCCAAATTATGATGATATGATGTGGGTTTTGGATTATGAATGAAGAGTTTATGAAATTAAGCATGTTCTTATAAAATTCATGTAAATATTTAAAGGATGATTTGAGAGTAAAGCATCAATGATAATGTAATTGTGGTTGTTCTTTTTGTTGTTATTGTGATGTTGAAAGGATTTTCTCATAAACACATGAAAGCATGATTGTGAAAGGTTTTCTCACATAAGTAATGGTTCTAAGGTGGAAAGGTCTTCTCACCTAAATGAATCAAAGATAAGGAGCTATCCTAATGAAACTTAACTTGGATTGGTTGTTGAATAATACCATTCCATGGATTACATATGACTTAGATTAGATTGGTAAGATGACGTGCCCTTCCATGGATAACAAGAACAAGTAAGAAGATGACGACTGCGTGGGATTTATTATTAGAAACTAAAGGATATAGAGATGGAAGCTCTCCAGAGTTGAGGCCGGGTTTCTAGTAGCAATCTCTTTATCCCTTACCTATTGCTCCCAGAGGATGATTATCTTGATAGACATTAGCTAGTGGATCCACATAAACTATAATTTAATGGTCCTTACCTTGACAAGTAGGACAACCTTTTTCAGTGTGGGAGACACTAGGGGACTATGTTATAGCTCACATGGTCTCTATGTCGGTTAAGGCTACTTCCAACAATAACAATGAACTAAGGTTACGTCAAGAAGTATCGCACATGTGTTCAAAGATTTTAAAGATGTTAGCTTGCATTGACCATGTTTTATGACTTATGATTTTTTTCTAACCCTTTTGTATCATGTTTTAGCTTGGTCATTGCATATTATGAAAATTTCCTATTTTTGCATGATTTAAATTCTTATATGCATGTCTTTCATACTTGGTACATATTATGTGCTAACACATAATCTTGCTTACATTTACCCAAATGACTAGAGGTTGACTAGAGAGATTCCCGACCTTTGGTGAGTCCTCATGCTTCAAGGAAGATTTTTCTTTATTTTCAGTTTCTTTCTTACTTTATGTTTTGTACATTATGGGCTTGGACCAATTTCATTCTATTGTACTAGATGGCTTATTAGACAAAGTGTTTAGACTTTCCCTTTACTTTTTTTTTAAAAACTTTTGGGACTTGAAATGTATTTCTTTATCTCTCTATTCTATTTATTATATGAATTCTAAGTGGCTTGTATGGTGCCTCTCGGGGTCCTATACGCCATGTTACACCTAGGGGGTTGTAACACCTTAGAATTTAGTAGACTAAGCAAGGGACTAGGTGACAAGTCACAAAAAAATATTTTGGAGTCAGGGTACCTTCACGAGGGCCCAGATGGATCGTGAAGGGCACTATATGGCATACCCCTGGCCGTGGTGGCTCACAAAACAAAGCCAAAGGGGGATGCCCTCCCACGAGCACCTAGACGCCTCATTGTGGGAAATATGGAGCGTGGTTTTTCCTGTAAAGAGGGAGACAGTAGCCTCTCTGAGCCACTAGAGGGCTCGTGAAGGCCTAGATAGTCTGTGGGAAGGGTTATGAATGGAATGAGGGTTTAAGGGGTGGCTTGCCAAGCCACTGGTCAAGGACCATGGCTGCCATAATGGGCCTTGAAGTCCTTGACGGCTCGTAGAAGCCTCCATTCAAGTCATTCTCTTAAATTCACCAAAAGAAATTGGGTTCTTCCTCTCCAAGATATTTCTCTCTCTAGAAGTTAGAAGAAGAAGATTCAAGCTAGGGTTCAAGGTCAAGTCTCCATTATTCAAGTGCTTTTGGGCTTTGATAGGAAGGTATGATAAGTTTTCATCCATGGAGCCCCTAAGGTCTCCCAATTGAAAGTAGAAATTCCCCAATTTGAGTTGGAGTTTTCTTCCAAGTTGTGAGTGTTTCTGAATGTTGATTCTATTGATTGAATTATGAGTTATTATGCATGAATTGAGAGGATTACATGATTTTAGGATGAATTTACATGTACCCATGCTTAAACCATGTTTCTAAGATGAAATTGATTTAATTGGGTTTTACTCTATGAAAGGAGAATTTATGGATTTATGTGTATTCTTATAGGATAAATAGGGTACATTATGAATTTCTTTGAGATTCAACCATATGTGAACATTATGATATTGATTGTTTTGAGAGTAAAGCATATGTTATCAATTGTTTATTATTTATGTGATTTTGTGGAAGGGATATTTCCCACATGATTTTCGTATGTATAAATGTGAAAAACTTTCTCACATTGAATGATTCTAGGTTGAAAGGATTGCTCGCCTAAAATGAATCTAAGCTTAGGAACTATGAAATTGAGATGAGTCTAGAGGATATAACCCATGGCCTCTAATGAGAAGAATATGAGGTCATTACCCGTATTCCGTAGAGTCGGACTAGAAGCAAATATACACGATCCTAAGTAAAAGACAAGAGGCAAGTACCCATGTCATATGATATAAAGACAAGAGACGAGTACGCATGTCAAATGATGAAAGGACTAGAGGCGGAATACCCATGATCCTAAAGTATGTTTGTAAATAGGCGACTACCCATGCTCCTATAGTAAGAGGGACAAGAGGCGACTACCCATGATCCCAAGGTAATAAGGGCTAGAGGTGATTACCCATGTTCCCTTATAGTAAGGCAAGAGACGATTCCCATGTCTTTAAAAGATAAGTTAGAATATGTTATGATAGGTGATGACCTTGGATTGTTGATTGAGTTTGTCTTCCATGATGAGTAAGACTAGTAGCGGATTACCCATGTCTTGACTATGTATTAATTGAGGTTACTTCAAGAAATACTCCTTATATGTGATATGATCTATTATGTGAATTGATTATGCTTTTTGACTTATGCTGTCTAACTCTTATGTTTATGCAAGTTATCATATTTTATACATTTTTATACTAACACATACTCTTGCCTACATTTCCTATCTAATTGTAGGGTCCGACGTTCCCAACTCTCATCCCCGTGGCTAGGATCCATAGTAGAGGCAAGGTTGAAGATTGGTGAGTCCTCATAGAATCTCAGGATTTGGCCTCTATTTTCCTTGTGTTCTTTTCATTTGAGTTTTGAACATTGTTGTATGGGTTGTGTCCCAAAATTCTATTGTATTAGATGGTTTTTGAGACAAGTGTATAAGACTTCCGCTTCTTTTTATAAAACTTTAATTTTGTTGAAATTGGTTTAAATCTTACCTATTTTCTATTATCTTGAGTATGAAATCTAAGTGGCGTATATGAGGCCTCTCAGGGTCTTGTATGCCATATTACATCTAGGGGGTGCCACTGGGTCGTGACAAAAGTGGTAATCAGAGCACAAGGTTTAGAATGGTTCTAGGATGTCTCAAAACCACGTCTAGTAGTGTCTTGTTCAGGAGTGTGAAGCGCGCAATATTTATGAATGAGAGGCTTCAAGATATTTAGGAAACTTCACTTTTTCATTACTCTAAGTCGTGCGATAGATTTTAAATCTATAAGGTCTCTTTCCTAATCCTTATCATATGGTCTACAAGAAATGACTACTTGAAGATCTTTTTCTAGAAGGAATAAGGGAGAAAATGTTGGTTAAGAATCTTCTCTTCAAGCTCCGGTTGACCCTTTGGCCGAGCAAGTGACTAATGAAGAGTTTAGGACTGCTTTTCAAGTTTTAGCTCAAGCCGTGATGACCCAAGACAATAGGGAGGTTGTGGTCCCTGTGAACCCAAATGTGGGTACGACATCATCAAGAGTGAGGGATTTCACTAGGATGACTACTCCAGAATTCTATGGTTCTAAGTTCAGGAAGATCCTCAAGATTTCATTGATGAGGTCTACAATGTGTTGACTATTATGGGAGTGACTCATGTGGAAAATGCGGAATTGGCAACTTAAGGGTGTGGCTCAAATTTGGTTCAACCAATGGAAGGAAGCATGACCGGTAGATACGGGTCCCCTAGAGTGGTAAAGGTTAAAGTCTGCTTTCCTTGATAGGTTATTTCCTCTTGAGCTGAGCGAGGAAAAAGTGCTTGAGTTTATTAATCTCTGACAAGGAGTGTGAAAGAATATGCTTTCAGGTTCACTCAATTGTCAAGGTATGCTCTTTTTATAGTTGTTGACTCTAAGGCAAGGATGAGCAAGCTCATTTCGGGTGTGTCGGAATTGGTGGTGAAAAAGTGTCGTACATTTATGCTTGTCCATGACATGCATATTTCTCATCTCATTGTTCATGCCCAACAGATTGTAGAGGAGAAACTTAATAAGAGGTCTAGGGAGACAAAAACGGCTAAAACCGGTGATTGTAATTTCTCTCATGCAAGGTTCGATGGACATGGACGCGTAAGGTTTTGACAAAGGTTTTCCAGTCAAGATTCCTCCAATGATTTTAAGTTCAACAAAGATAGGGTGTCTAACCCTAAACCTCGGGGAGGTGGTAATGGGTCTTCATTAACAAATTGCGCTAAGTGTGGAAGAAAGCATGATGACAAATGTATAGCAGGTTCCAATGCTTATTTTGTTTTTGGTAAGATAGACCGCAAGGTAAGGGATTGTCCTTCAGTTGCTAAGGATGAGGGAGATAATCATCGTAAGGCTCAACCCTATCCTGTATACGATACAAGTGTTCAGGTTTGAATGCTCCTAAGCAAAATAGGTTCTATGCACTTCAGACTCATGGTGAACAAGAGGGTTCTCCCGATGTGGTTACCGATATGTTGAAAGTCATTCAACTTGATGTTTATGCTTTATTTGATCCCAGTGCTACCTTGCCTTTTGTGACGCCATATGTGGCTATGAGATTTCATATGCTTCTTGATGTGTTGTTAGATCCTTTTTGTGTCTCTACTCCTATTGAAGATTGTATTGTGGCTAAGAGGGTCTATAGAAAGTGTCTCGTCTCCTTGTCCCATAGAGTTATTCTTGTTGATTTGGTAGAGCTTGATATGCTAGATTTTGATATTATCGTTGGTATGGATTGACTGCACTCTTGTTATTCTTCTATCGATAGTAGAACTCGTGTAGTCAAGTTTCAGTTTCCGAAGGAGCCTATCCTAAAATGGAAGGGGGGAAATTCTATGCCTAAGAGTCAGTTTATCTCTTTTCTTAAGGATATAAAGTTGATTTCTAAGGGTTGTATGTACCATCTAGTCAGGGTGAGGGATATGTATTCTGAAACCTTTTCTGTTGGGTCGGTCCCTGTTATTAATGAGTTTCCAAAAGTGTTCCCCCAGATGATTTACCTGATATTCCTCCAAAAAGGGAAATAGACTTCGGTATTGACCTTCTTCCAGATATGCAACCTATTTCTATTCCTCCTTACATAATTTCTCCAGTAGAACTTAAGGCACTAAAAGAGAAGTTGAAATATTTATTGGATAAGAGAATCACCTGACCGAGTATATCTCCATGGGGTGCTCCAATTTTGTTTGTTAAGAAGAAAGATGAGTCACTTCGTATGTGTATTGACTACCGATAATTGAACAAGGTGACCATTAAGAATAAGTATCCTCTTCCAAGAATATATGATTTGTTCAACCAACTCCAAGGGGGAGTTACTTTTCCAAGATTGACCTTAAGTCGGGTTATCACCAATTGAGGGTGAAAAAAGATGATATTCTGAAAATGGCTTTTCAAACTCAGTATGGTCATTACGAGTTTTTGGTGATGTCATTTCGTTTGACTAATGCTCCTGTGACATTTATGGATTTGATGAATAGGGTGTTTAGACAAAACCTTGATATGTTCCTGATTGTATTCATTGATGATATATTGATTTATTTGAGAAGTGAGGATGATCACATCAATCATTTAAGGATTGTGTTGCAAATTCTCAAAGACCAACAACTTTTTGCAAAGTTTAGCAAATGTGAGTTTTGGATAAGATCTATGGCTTTTCTTGGCCATATTGTTTTAAGTAAGGGTAATGAGGTAGATCCTAAGAAGATATATGCGGTAAAAAGTTAGCCTACACCTTTATCACCTTCGAATATCATAAGTTTCTTGGGTTTGGATGGTTAATACAGAAGGTTTCTTGAGGAGTTTTCTTCCATTACCTCTCCATTTGTAGCTTTTACTTAAAAGAAGGCCAAGTTAATATGGTCCGAAGCATGTGAGAAGAGTTTTCAGGTATTTAAAGACAGACTTACCTCCGCTCTAGTGTTGACTTTATCGAAAGGGACTGATGGTTTTGTTGTTTATTCTGATCTCTCGAGAATTGGGTAAGGATGTGTACTTATGCAAAATGGGAAAGTCAATGCCTATGCTTCAAGGCAACTTAAGGATAATGAGAAGAATTAAACCACCGATTATCTTGAATTAGAGGCGGTGGTTTTTGCCTTAAAGATTTGGAGGCTCTATTTGTATGGTTTTCATGTAGATGTTTTCACTGACCATAAGAGCTTGCACTATGTGTTCAATCAGAAAGATCTTAATTTTCACCAAAGAAGGTGGCTTGAATTACTTGAGGATTACTATATGAGAGTCTCTAGAACTCAGTTAAGGCAAATGTGGTGGCAGATTCTCTTAGTTGACTATCAATGGGTAGTGTTTCCCATATAGTTGAGGGTAAAATAGAGTTGGTACGAGATGTACATAGATTGGCCTGATTAGGTGTTCGGCTAATGAGCTCCACTAGGAGTGGTGTTGTGGTTCATAATAGTTCAGAATCGTCTTTTGTGACGGATGTGAAATCCAAACAATGTCTTGATCCGACCTTAGTATAATTAAAGGAAGTGGTGCTTAGAAAGTCCGTTGAGGCTTTCTCCCAAGGGGAGATTATGTGCTTCGTTATCAAAGTCATTTGTGTTTCCCCGATATTGATGACTTAACAGAACATATTTTGCCACATGCCCACAACGCTCAGTATTCCATTCACCCAAGAGCCACCAAGATGTACCGTGATTTGCGGGAAGTCTATTAGTGGAATGGGATGAAGAAGGATATTGCAGGATTTCTGGCTAAGTTTCCGAATTGCCAACAATTAAAAGCTGAGCATCAGAAACCGATAGGCTTATCCCAAGATATTAGTTATCCTACTTAGAATTGGGAAGATTTGAATATGGACTTCTAGTAGGTTTGCCTCGTACTCGGTGACATATGATTAATTTTAGGTTATAGTAGATCGAATGACGAAATCGGCTCATTTGATTCCCATCAAAGTTTCTTATATGGTGGAAGACTATGCTAAGTTGTATTTGAGGGAAATGGTAAGGTTGCATGGAGTGCCCTTGCCTATTATCTCCGATCGAGGTACTCAATTTACTTCCCAGATTTGGAAATCTTTCCAAATGGGTGTTGGTACTCGTGTTAAGCTTAGCACGACTTTTGATCCATAAATCGATGGGAAAATGGAGCGTACTATCCAAACATTGGAAGTTATGGTGAGAGCATGTGTCATCGATTTTAAGGGTGATTGGGATGACCATTTGCCATTGGTTGAGTTTGCTTATAATAATAGCTACCATTCGAGTATTGGTATGGCTCCATTTGATGATCTTTATATTAGGAGGTGTATATCTACTATAGTATGGTTTGAAGTGGGTGAAGTTGCATTGACAGGACCCGAGTTAGTTCATAAGGCTATGGAAAAAAGTTTGATTTGTTATAGAGAGGTTGAGAACAACCCAAAGTCGACAAAAGTCCTATGCTGATGTTAGAAGAATAGATCTTGAGTCGGATTTTAACCGTTGGGTTTACTTGAAAATCTCACCCATGAAGGGTGTAATGAGACTTGGGAAGAAAGGTAAGCTTAGTCCCCGTTATGTAGGCCCATATCATATTTTGAGGCGTGTTGGTAAGGTTGCTTATGAGCTAGAGTTTCTTAATGATTTGACATCAGTGCATTTTGTTTTCCATGTCTCCTTGTTGAAAAAATGTGATGGAGATCCGACATCTATAGTTCCCTTGGAAGGTCTGGGAGTTGATGAGAATCTTTCTTATGAAGAAGTTCCAATAGTGAATTTAGACCGGCAAGTCAAGAAGTTGAGAAATAAAGAAGTTACTTCTGTGAAAGTGTTGTGGAGGAATCAATTAGTTGAGGGTGCTACTAGGGAAGTCGAGACCGATATGATGTCCTGATATCCTCATCTTTTTCCGTCTACTCCTATTCTAGCTTGAGGTAATGAGCTCCTCATGATTTACTCTCTTTTGGTGTCAAGTGTTTTAGATATTCCCATGATTCCTTATTTGTATGCATGCTCATGAAAAATTTGAATTTTGAAAGAAAATGAGTTTATATGATTGGTTTTCCTCATGTTGATGTGCATTGAGTGTGAAGTTCCTATAGACTTCATGAGATGAATTGTTGAACATTCTTTAGCTTGGATTTGATGTTTCCTCTTTGGATATGTGCATTTGAGTATGATTTGCGTATGAGTTTCATGATATGATGATATGAGCGTGCTTTTATCTTGGAAATGGTATTTCCTCCTCAGATATGAGTAATCATGTAAGTGCATGCATATTGGGCTTCTAGGTCAGTTCATATCTTCCGTATGATGCTTTGAATATGTTTTAGCTTGGAGTCGAAGTTCCTTGTTAAGCCCCAAGGCTACTCCCTTGGCGTAACACGGGACCTAGGATCACGAGTGAGTCCAACCTAACCCTGAGTCTAGCATATCATAAGAAAACTGAAAAACAACTAAGTTAAACATGAACTACGCAGGAGCTAAAAATAGTGGATATCTGAAAATGGGAAAAAAATCCAGCTTCTCTTAATATGTAAAACAAACTAGTAGTTTAGCGATAACTGAAACAATCACTTAACAATTCAAGATAAATCTACTACTATGTCTAAAAAGCCTCGAACTAAGGTGAGTTGCTGGGACATGCCCCCCAGCTAACTCTAATAAAACTGAAAACTGAATAGAAAGACTAAAATGAAAAGCATGTCTATTGTCCTTGAAGTATGAGGACTAACCACTAAAGCTGCGAATGTTGGAGTAAGAAATGATCTAAGCGTGATCTGGATGCTGAGTACCTGAACCTACATGATGAAAGGATGTAGCGCGGAGTAAGCGTCTTTACTTGGAATGTACTGAGAATGCAAGATATAGATACTAAGCTGAACAAATCTATATAAGCTGAAAAAAGAATAACTGAGCAATGACATAAATTGAGCAAAAATGTAAATACTGAAACATAACTGGAAAACTAAGTTGAATACAATGACAGAGTACTAATTATGAACATGCCATGCTAAACTGAATGCTGAAGTATATACTGAAAACCTTGTCAAATGCAGTAGGAGTCTGACTATGGGAGCTACTATTAACCGACATAAACCACGTGAGCTAAACGTGGAGTCTGATGTATACGCCTCATCGAGAGGACCCAATATACCTTGCCAGGGGTATAAAGGCATGACTGGGTGATCACAAAATCTATTGCCCAACAGAAAGGACATATAATCTTACGTGGGCACATAGTTCTGGGAGTATAAGGGTACATTGAACCCTAGTTTAACTCGGCGCTAAGTCTACTCCCAACTGAATATGTATATGACTAAAATGTAACTGAAATACTGAATAGCTCAAAATAACGCCTACAATAAAAATCTTCTTTCATAAAAACTCTCTCAACTAAGATAAATATTTAAAATACTAATGGAAATATCTGAAATCCAATAAGATATTTCAGATAGCATCGCTAAGCAAGAAACAAAGGCTTATTGTTCAAAAAACATGCAGAACTAATTTCATATATTCCTGAATATCATATATATGATTGAATAAATTTATGTTAGTTATTATGTATTAGAATTATTTGAAGTCATGATTTCTAGTTTATTAGCACACTGCCCGCATCTCCCTTAGCCTGCACACAACGGTCATCGTCGGACGTGGCCTACCCACATCTCCTTTTGCCTGCACACAAAAGTCAGTCGACATCGGACGTGGGATGCCACTATCGTCTGTGGCCTGCAGACATCGGTTAGCCGACGTTGAACGTGGCCTGCCAGAATCATTCGTAGCCTAATCACATCGGTCAGCCGACTTCGGGCGTGCCCTGGCTACATCATTCGTGGCCTGCACCCATCGGTCTGGCGATGTTGGACGTGGCCTAGCCGCATCTTTCATGGCCTGCACAACTTTGTCAGCCTACGTCGGACGTGGCCTGCCCTCATCCCTTTTAACCTACACACAAAGGTCAGCCGACGTGGAACGTGTGCTGCCACTATTGTCCGTGGCCTGCACACATCGATCAGCCGACGTCAGATGTGGCCTGCAGCATCGTCCGTAGCGTTCAAACATCGGTCTGCAGAGGTCGGACATGGCCTGGCCACATTGTTCTAGGACTATACATATCGTTCAGCTGACGTCAGACGTAGCCTGCACAACTTGGTCAGCTGACGTCAGACGTGGCCTGCTCGCATGGTCTTTGACCTGCACACAACGGTCAGCCGACGTCGGACGTAGGCGGCCACTATCATCCGTGGCCGGCACACATCTGTCAGCCGACGTTAGATGTGGCCTGTCAGCATCATCCGTGTCCTGCAGACATCGGCCAGGCGACGTCGAACGTGTCCTGTCGTCATCGTTCGTAGCCTGCACATATCGGTCAACCGACGTCGAACGTGGCCTGCCAGCATCGTCCGTAACCTGCACACATCGGTCTGCCGACATCAGACGTGGCCTGCCCGCATCATCTTGGCTTTCAATTGTTAGACGAGCGACGTCGCACGCGGCGGCATTTGGCGAGGTCTAGTCGACAACATGCAGATATCTATGCCGTGCAAAAATAAAAAAATCGTGAAACACCCTTCATGTATAACGACATATTCATCTATTTTCCATAATCTATTCTCAATGTTTCCACCTCACGTGTTTCATTCGTACCAATATTTATTATGTTTTCGGTTCGTACAATATTGAAACATCTATTATTTGTACAAATATGTAGTCTATCATTAGTTTCACATGTTTAGAAGTGTTTTCGAGAATTTTCATGGCCTGCACACATCGGTCTACCGACGTCGGTTGTGGCCTGGCCGCATCGTTCGTGGCCTGCACAACTTGGTCAGCCAATGGCAGGAGGCATCAGTCAAGGCCTGAAAGCATCAGCCGTGGCGTGTGCGCATCGGCCGGGTGTCTCCATCCGTTGCCTGCGTGCATCGGCCAACGACAGGCGACATCGGCCAAGGCCTACACGCATCAATCGTGGCGTGTGTGCATCGAGAAAACAACGTTGTCAATGGCATGCTTGGTCTGGACGCATCAGCCATGGCCTTTGCACATCGGCTGGGCGACATCGGAAGTGGCCTGCATGCATCGGACAACGGCAGGCGACATCGGCCAAGGCCTGCATGCATCAACTGTGGCGTGTGAGCATCGATTGGGCGACATCGACCGTGATCGGCGCACTTGGCCGGAGCATGTGGGCCTCGAACAAGCCACGTCGGCCAACGGCAGGCAACATCAGCTAAGGCCTGCACGCATCGGACGTGGCATATCCGCTTCTTGAAAATGACGTCAACCAACGGCATACAACATCAGCCAAGGCCTGCACACATTAGCCACGGCGTGTGCACATCAGCCGGGTGTCACCAGTCATTACCTGGTGCAACGACCAATGAAAAGTGACATCGGCCAAGTCATGCATGCATCAACCGTGGCGTGTGCGCATCAGGCAAACAACGTTGGCAAACAACATGCTTGGCTTGGACTCATTCGCCACGACGTGTGTTCATCGGGTGGGCGACATAGGTTTTGGCCTGCATGCATCGGCCAACGGCAGGCGACATCAGCCAAAGCCTGCACCCATCAACTGTGGCGTGTGCGCATCGGCAGGGAGACATCAGTTGTGCCCTGCATCCATCGGCATCTGACATCAGCCAAGGCCTGCATGCATCAACCGTGGCGTGTGCGCATCGACTGGGCGACATCGACCGTGACCTACGCGCTTCGGCCATGCGATGTCGACCAACGGCAGGCGGCATGAGCCAAGGCCTGCACGAATCAGCAGTGGCGTGTGCACATCGGTGTCGGCTAACAGCAGGCAACATCATCTTATTTTAACACGCATCTGATGTCGACCAACGTCAGGCGTCATCGGTCAGGCGACATTGGTCGTGGACTACCTGCATTGGTTGTGTCCTGTGCACAAAGCTCAACCGACTTCGGCCGTGGACTTCCTGCATCGACTGTAAACTGTGCACATCGCTCAATCGTCATCGGCCGTGGCCTTCCCGTATCACCCCTGGCTTGCCCACATCGGTCAGCCGACATCGAGCGTGGCCTACCCATATCTTCTTTTGTCTGCACACAACAGTCAGTCGATATCGAACGTGGGCTGCCACTATTGTCTGTGGCCTTTACACATCGGTTAGCCGACGTCAGATGTGTCCTGCCAGCATCATCCGTAGCCTGCACACATCAATTTGCGGACGTCGGACGTGGCCTACCAGCATCATTTGTAGCCTGATCACATCGGTCAGCCGACGTCGGACGTGGCCTGGCTACATCATTCGTGGCCTGCACACATCAGTCTAGAACCGTTGGACGTGGTCTGGCCGCATTGTTCTTGGCCTGCAGAACTTGGTCAACCGACGTTGGATGTCGCCTTCCCGCATCCCCCTTAACCTGCACACAACGGTCAGCTGACGTCGAACGTGGGCTGCCATTATCGTCCGTAGCCTTCCCACATCGATCAGCCGACGTTGGATATGGACTGCAGCATCGTCCGTAGCCTTCACACATCGGTCTGCAGTGGTCGGACATTGCCTGGTCGCATTGTTCGTGGACTACACACATCGGTCAGCCGACGTCAGACGTGGCCTGCACAACTTGGTCAGCTGACGTCGAATGTGGCCTGCTTGCATCGTCTTTGACCTGCACACAACAGTCAGCCGACGTCGGACGTGGGCTGCCACTATCGTCCATGGCCTGCACACATCTGTCAACCGACGTCAGATGTGCCCTGCCAGCATCATCCGTAGCGTACACATATCAATCTACCGACGCCGGACGTGGCTTTGCCACATCGTCCTTGGCCTGCACACATCGGCTAGGTGACGTCGAACGTGTCCTGTCGTCATCATCCGTAGCCTGCACACATTGGTCAGCCGACGTAGAACGTGGCCTGCCAACATCGTCCATAGCCTGCACACATCGGTCTGCTGACGTCAGACGTGGCATACCCGCATCATCTTGGCTTTCAATTGTTAGACGAGCGACGTCGCACGCGGTGACATTTGTTGAGGTCTAGTCGACAACATGCAGATATCTATGCCGTACAAAAATAAAAAAAGCGTGAAACACCATTCATGCATAACGACATATTCCTCTATTTTCCATAATCTATTCTCAACGTTTCCGCCTCACGTGGTTCATTCGTACCAATATTTATTATGTTTTCGGTTCGTACGATATTGAAACATCTATTATTTGTACAAATATGTAGTCTATCATTAGTTTCACATGTTTAGAAGTGTTTTCGAGAATTTTCATGGCCTGCACACATCGGTCTACCGACGTCGGATGTGGCCTGGCCGCTTCGTTCGTGGCCTGCACAACTTGGTCAGCCAATGGCAGGCGGCATCAGCCAAGGCCTTAAAGCATCAGCCGTGGCATGTGCGCATCGACCGGGTGTTTCCATCCGTTGCCTGCGTGCATCGGCCAACGACAGGCGACATCGGCCAAGGCCTACCCGCATCAACCGTGGCGTGTGTGCATCGGGAAAACAACGTTGTCAATGGCATGCTTGGTCTGGATGCATTAGCCATGGCCTTTGCACATCGGCTGGGCGACATCGGATGTGGCCTACATGCATCGGACAACGGCAGGCGACATCGACCAAGGCCTGCATGCATCAACTGTGGCGTGTGAGCATCGACTGGGAGACATCGACCGTGATCGGCGCGCTTGGCCGAAGCATGTGAGCAAGCCGCGTTGGCCAACGGCAGGCGGCTTCAGCCAAGGCCTTCACGCATCGGACGTGGCATATCCGCATCTTGAAAATGACGTCGACCAACGGCATACAACATCAGCCATGGCCTGCACGCATTAGCCGTGGCGTGTGCACATCGGTCAGGTGTCACCAGTCGTTACCTGGTGCAACGACCAATGAAAAGTGACATCGGCCAAGTCATGCATGCATCAACCGTGGCGTGTGTGCATCAGGCAAACAACGTTGGCAAACAAGATGCTTGGCCTGGACTCATTCGCCACGGCGTGTGCGCATCGTCTGGGCGACATAGGTTATGACCTGCATGCATCGGCCAACGACAGGGGACATCAGCCAAAGCCTGCTCGCATCAACTGTGGCGTGTGCGCATCGACTGGGAGACATCGGCTGTGCCCTGCATCCATCGGCCAACGGCATCTGACATCGGCCAAGGCCTGCATGCATCAACCGTGGCGTGTGCGCATCGGCTGGGCGACATCGACCGTGACCTACGCGCTTCGGCCATGCGATGTCGACCAACGGCAGGCGGCATGAGCCAAGGCCTGCACGAATCAGAAGTGGCGTGTACACATCGGCATCGTCTAACGACAGGCAACATCATCCTATTTTAACATGCATCTGATGTCGACCAACGTCAGGCGTCATCGGTCAGGCGACATTGGTCGTGGACTACCCGCATTGGTTGTGTCCTGTGCACAAAGCTCAACCGACTTCGGCCGTGGACTTGCTGCATCGACTGTGGACTGTGCACATCGCTCAATCGTCATCGGCCGTGGCCTTCCCGTATCACCCCTGGCTTGCACACATCGGCCAGCCGACATCGAGCGTGGTCTGCCCGCATCTCTCTTAGCCTGCGCACAATGGTCATCCGACGTCGGACGTGGCCTGCCCACATCTTCTTTTGTCTGCACACAACAGTCAGTCGATATCGAACGTGGGCTGCCACTATTGTCTGTGGCCTTTACACATCGGTTAGCCGACGTCAGATGTGTCCTGCCAGCATCATCCGTAGCCTGCACACATCAATTTGCGGACGTCGCATGTGGCCTGCCAGCATCGTTCGTAGCCTGATCACATCGGTCAGCCGACGTCGGACGTGGCCTGGCTACATCATTCGTGGCCTGCACACATCGGTCAGCCGACGTCGAACGTGGCCTGCCGGCATCGTCCGTAGCCTGCACACATCGGTCTGCTGACGTCAGACGTGGCATACCCGCATCATCTTGGCTTTCAATTGTTAGACGAGCGACGTCGCACGGGGTGACATTTGTCGAGGTCTAGTCGACAACATGCAGATATCTATGCCGTACAAGAATAAAAAAAGCGTGAAACACCATTCACGCATAATGGCATATTCCTCTATTTTCCATAATCTATTCTCAACGTTTCCGCCTCACGTGGTTCATTCGTACCAATCTTTATTATGTTTTCGGTTCGTACGATATTGAAACATCTATTATTTGTACAAATATGTAGTCTATCATTAGTTTCACATGTTTAGAAGTGTTTTCATATTTTTCCTATATTTCATTATTTATTACTCATTTTTGAGATTTACCGAAATATAAAAATTAAAAAAATTGTTAAAATTGTTGAATTTGAGGTAACTATATTTATTTGTAAATTTTTGGGGTTAATTTTATATATTTTTTCATAATTTTCCCATTTTTTATTTGTGAAAGTTATTATGTGTTTGTACCTTAGAACGTGCATATTTGGGTCAAACGATGCCTACTCCTCTAAGTCAGAATCCGCGCAACAGAATAAAGAGCTCCAATTGGGCCACGCATCGGACAAGGCATGTGGGCATCGGGCAAGCGGCGTCAGCCAATGGCAGGCGGCATCAGCCAAGGCCTGCACGCATCGGACGTGGCATGTCCGCATCTGGCAAATG